>CASGGT010000061.1:37500-40000 GCA_949318255.1 Pollenia labialis | reverse complement strand
AACCCAAACTGCATGTTTGAGAATCCGCCATTTCTATTTATTTCAATCTCAAGTCTATTCAACAGTAATTTCTCCAAGAACTTTCCACAGGTGTCTAATAGACATAAGGGTCTATATGAAGATGTATTATTCAATGGTTTGTCAGCTTTACGTAGCAATACTAGGTATTGTTTCTTCCACGCCCTTGGAAAGATTCCCATTTTAAGGCAACGGTTAAAAGTATCCTTAAATATATCGGGCCAATGCTCACACACCAGGGACACGATCTCGTTCGGGATCCCATCTGGTCCTGGTGCCTTGTGTTTTTTCAATGTGCGACTTACATCAATTACCTCCTTGTGCGAAAAAAGGTCACAATCCTCTGCACATTGAGGTAAGGAAAAGTTATAACCGTCCCTATCAATTTTGGGGAAAAGTGTGGTCACTATAGTATATGCCCAAGTTGGGTCTTTTATGCCTGGAATTGTGTTTCGATTTCCTAGTTTCCTCATTATTATTCGATACGGAAGTCCCCAAGGGTCATCCTTTATTTCGTCACATAGAAGTTCCCACGATTTTTTCTTGGAATCTTTGATCGCCATTCTAAGGCTTTTTCTAGCTCTTCTATACGCTTCTATTACCGCTAGGTCACCTTTGCTTCGAGTGGCTATTCGTTTTGCCCTGTGACACTCTCCTCTGAGTCTGGCAATTTCCTGATTCCACCAGTAAGCATGCTTCCGTGATCGACCAAGAACTTTGGTTCTGGTCATTCCAGCATTACAAATCTCGGTAAGTATATTGGTAAGTTGAGCGACAACTTCATCTATATTCAGACTATCTCCCATTTCTGTTGTTGTTTTGATCGTCGTAAGGTTTTCTAAACATAGTTGCTTGTTTATCTTTCGGGTGTTCCATCTGATTCGAGTTTGGTTCGAAATTATATTGTGACACGATAGATCTATTTCCATTTCTATATACTGGTGATCGCTTAGTGTTTCCTCCTCTAGGACTTCCCATTTTAATACTTTAGCTGCTATTGACGGTGACGCAAAAGTTATATCTATAATCGAATTAGATTCCCTTCTTTTGGAAGATAACGGCCCCCTGTAGGTCGCGGACCTTCCTTCATTCAAGACAATCAGTCCCAAAGATGCAATCATTTCACTTACCGAAATACCTCTTTTATCCGTCTTTGCCGAAAGCCATTCTGATGACTTGCTGTTAAAATCACCTCCTATCAGTACCGGCTTATTGCCATTCTTTACGTGTTGCTCTAGTTTGTCAATGCTATGCTGAAACTCTGATATATCCATGTTCGGTGAAAAGTAGCAACTATATATTCGAACATCATTAGTGTGTAGGACAACGAAATTTTCATTTGTTTCATCAATTCTATTTACTGTGATCTGCGGGTTACGCAAATATATAGATGTCTTGCCCAGAGCATCTTGGTACCAAGCACTTCCTTCAATTCTGGCATAATATTCACTTATTAATACTATATCTATTCCTTTATTCATAGCATTACTTATCATCAGCTGTTGAGCTTCACGGCCTCTTCCTAGATTGATCTGAAGTAACTTAATTGCCATTTTTATAGCTACATGAACTGCTAGCACCTATAAAGTGGTTTACATCCTGTCGCCCAGCTTCCAAGCAGATCAAGCATCTCGGATCGTTTTTACATCCATTTAATTTATGTCCATCTATACCGCATTTCATGCATGTCTGTCTACGATCTTTACCACGACAGTCCCGGACAATGTGCCCTTGCTCAAGACATCTGAAGCACCTCTTGGCAAAGATTTTCCTTCTTACACGACATAGTACAAGTCCAACTTTGACCCTGTTTCTCTTTAGTAACGTAACAGCGATATTTCTTGGTACTTCTACGAGTGCCTGTTTTGTACCGCCGTAGAAATCTCGTATATTGCGTACTTTAATTCTGCCACATTCAGTTTCACCAGTAGCCTGCAAGATGGCATTGGTTATTTCTTCTTCGTCTGTTGTTTCTTCCATGTCTCTAATATCCAAGAGGTATTTTTCCACTACTGTTTGAACTTCAAGATTGTTTCCAAAAGATTCTTTTATAGCGCTTTCTAGTTTTCTCGCTTGACCTTCACCTTTTGTCATTTCTATTAAAACATTTCCATCATTTGTTTTGCGGATCTTTTTTATACCCACACCAATTTGATCAGGTTTGATCGTATTTTTCATCTCCTTCAAAATATCAGCATAACTTGAGCCACCAGCATTTATTGTAACTGTTTCGCATTTACCTTTAATAAAGTTTTTATTTCCTTTGTTGTTATTGCGGGTTCGCTTCTTCCTTTCCACAATAGACCACGCGTTATCGTCTTCAGCATTAACTACATTTTGAGTTTTTTCCTCTGGTTGCGATGTGCGAATTTTCTTGGTAGGTTTGCATTTCTCAGGGGTGAAAGAGGCTAACCTTTTCGAAACATTTTTGGGTAATTCTTCCCCCGCTTGGGTTTGTTTATCGCTTCTTACAACATCTGGT
>CASGGT010000061.1:27500-32500 GCA_949318255.1 Pollenia labialis | reverse complement strand
TATGGTAATAATACTCGCCTTAGTGGAGTAGAAAAATTGTTTTACCTTAAGCAAAAGACCCGGGGGGAGGCCAAAGAAATAGTTGATAGTGCACCCTTAACAAACGATGGCTTCATTATTGCTTGGACACAACTTACTTCTCAATATGAGAATAAACGTATGCAAATTAATGCTCAATTGAAAACGTTATTTAATTTACCCTTTGTTAATGTCCAATGCGGTATAGCTATTCGTAAGTTACAAAGGAAAATAAACAGTTGTATTTCAAATTTGAATACACTGGACATTGATACGGATAACTGGGATCCAATATTTGTTTATTTATGCTCATCCAAATTACCCAAAGAAACCCTAGAAGATTTCGAAAGAACTCTTTCAAGCAGTTCCAATGTACCGTCTTGGACTGAAATGGATGTATTTTTAACAAATAAGTACAAAGGTCTTGAATCTGTTAATGATATCAAGAATCTTAACCCTTACCCAAAGAATAAACAGAATTTTGAGAACAAGAACCAAAATGAACGAAAGGGCAACACATTTGTTAATAATGTAACCCAAGAACCCAAAAAAGATACCCGTGCCAAGAGAAAACCTCAACACGAACAAAAACTCTCAAACCCTACCCGAACCCAAAGCATTAGTAAGCCAAATGGCTCAATATGCAAAATTTGTAATTTAAAACACACTTTGAGAGATTGTCCTACCTTTACGTCGATGGGAGTAACGGAAAGGATAAATTTTGTTAAAAATAATGGCTGCTGCTATAATTGTTTGGCTATTTCTCATGGCATAAAAGAATGCAATAGTTCATTCACTTGCAGATACTGTGGTGGGCGACACAACTCACTCCTTCACAGACCCACATCAAACCCAAGTCCAGCAGAAGAACAACCGACGACATCACAGAATGCTGCTCAATCGTTTTCTACCCAGACTCAGACGGCATTGGATACTCGGAAAAAACTTTTAGGCACAGCAGTTTTAAATGTCGAAGTTCATGGTTCTCTGTTCCCAGCGCGAGCACTCATGGACCCTGCGTCTGATTTCTCGTTTATTTCTGATCAATTTAGACGTAAATTACGATTACCCACAAAACCCATAATAGCTGAAATATCTGGTTTGAACGAAGTTGTCTCAGCTCGATCAAATAAAATGTGTGATGTTACTCTAAGGTCCAATACCCAAAAAGATTTTTGTATAGAAATCCAAGCGATAGTAGTTAAAACGTTAACTAGAACACTACCCACCCATAATATAAACCCAAATATTATCAAAGACTTACAAAATGTTCAGTTAGCCGATCCTAGTTTCTATGAAAGTAGGCCTATCGACTTCATTATAGGAAGTGATTTCTACCCGCAGATTTTAAAATCTGGCGTTAAGAAGAACATTCTTAACACACTTATAGCTCAAGATACCGAATTTGGTTGGATCTTGACTGGACCCGTTGAAGAGAATCACCGAACCCAACACATAGTTTCATATTTCAGCGCAGTTACGCTTAATAAAAGCTTAACAAGATTTTGGGAAATTGAAGAAATCCCACAGAAACCCATTAAGTCAATTGAAGAAAAAATATGTGAAGAAACTTTCACGAAAACTACCCAACACTTACCCAATGGTCGTTATCAAGTAGATCTTCCATTTCGAACCCCACCCTTAGAGTTAGGAAACTCACGTCATATAGCTATGGCACAATATTTAAGAAATGAGAAGAATCTGATGAAAAACCCACCATTAAAGGATGAATATGATAACGTTCTTCAAGAATATATTGATTTAGGTCATATGAAACCCGTTACTTTTAACCTAATATTTCTTCAACGACTTACTATTATTTACCCCATCATGCTGTTATTAAACCCGATCGTATTACGACAAAAGTTCGAGTTGTTTTTAATGCTTCCAGCAAAACTTCGAATGGTAACAGCTTAAATGATACGTTACACACTGGTCCTACTCTACAACAAGATTTAGTTATGCTTATTTTGAAATGGCGCTTTTATAAGATCGTTTTTAACGCTGATATTACGAAAATGTACAGGCAGATCTTATTGAATCCTACCCAAACGCCATTTCAGCGAATATTATTTCGTAAAAGCGTTAATGAACCCATAAGGGACTATGAACTACAAACGGTCACATTCGGGATAAATTGCGCACCCTACCTTGCAATTAGAACCCTTCTTGAATTGGCAAAATACGTTGAAGTTACCCACCCAATAGCATCTCATATTTTGAGAAATAATATGTATGTTGACGATGTTTTATCTGGTGCTCATTCTGTTAATGAAGCCAAAACTGCTCAACAAGAGATTATGAAAGTTTTAGAATCTGCAGGATTTCCATTAAGGAAATGGATTTCAAACACCCCAGAATTGTTAAGCATTTTACCCAAAGACCATTTACTCGATGAAAACTTACTCACCCTTCCAGATTTAAATAATGCTAAAACCCTTGGCATTCGGTGGAATGCAAAAGAGGATTTCTTTTTCTTTAATGTACCCACTATCGAGAAGAGAAATTCATACACGAAACGAACAGTCTTGTCTGACATTGCTCGTCTTTTTGACCCGGCGGGCTGGTTAGCGCCAATCGTTGTTTCTGCAAAAATCATAATGCAACAAATATGGCAGGACAACACAGACTGGGATGAATGTCTAAAGCCACTTACCCTAACAAAATGGCAAAAATTTTTAGAATCCTACGAAAATATTAATAAAATTCGTATTCCACGATGGATTCATTATATACCCTCAGCAAAATATGAGTTTCATGGCTTTTCTGATGCTTCAGAAAAGGCATATTCGGCAGTTTTGTATGTGAGAGTTACACCCGTTGATGGCCCTAATACAGTTTCATTGATTTTTTGCTAAGTCCCGAGTTGCGCCCATAAAATTGCTTTCCATACCCAAACTAGAGCTATGTGGTGCAGTTTTATTAGCAAATATGGCTAATAACGTACTAACCCAACTTAATTTAACCCAACACCAAGTATATTTTTGGACAGATTCCACAATTGTTTTAGCTTGGCTAAGCAAACACCCAAAAACTTGGAAGACGTTTGTTGCTCATCGTGTATCAACAATTGCAGACACTGTCGGAGTCGACAACTGGAATCACGTCGTGTCTCACGAAAATCCAGCCGATCTCGCCAGCCGTGGATTGACCGCGGATGATTTGGTGAACAATAGTTTATGGTGGAACGGACCCTCATGGTTAAAGGAACCTGCTTTCAAATGGCCAAGTACGACCCAACCCTACACAACTCAGGCTGAAACAGCACAAAGTTACGCAAACACAGTAACAACCCAAATAGACATTCTAAAAGATTTCTCAAAATGGTCTAGATCTCTTCGAGTTTTGTCATACGTTTATCGTTTTTGTGATCGTATCTCTTCTACCCATAGGAATTTGAATCGTCATCAATGTATACAAATTGATCGATTACAGAATTCTGATCCCAAGAACAGGCTTACAGTTTTGTTCAAGCACCCTAGTATTCAGCTGAATGCTGAAGAGATCAAATCTACAAAAGATAGACTTATAGTTATATGTCAAAAACTCTATTACCCAGAAGAGTATGATTGCTTAAAGAGGAAAAATTTACTACCCAGGAAAAGTACTCTTATAACCCTAACACCCTTTTTAGATGCGAAGAACATAATACGTGCAAATGGTCGCTTAGCAAAGTCAAGTTGCTTATCGTATGATGAAAGACACCCAATAATATTACCCTATAAAAGCTGTTTTGCAAGATTATTGACAAACCACGTTCATTTAATTAGTTTACACGGAGGAAATCAGGCTATGTTACGAATTATTAGATCGGGCTATTGGATTCCAAAGCTCAAAGATTTAATAAGATTTGAAGTAAACCAGTGCACCCAATGTACACGTTACAAACATCGCCAAGTTACCCAATTAATGGCAGCCTTACCTCCAGAACGTACCCAATTATCGAGACCATTTTGCAACACAGGTGTAGATTTTGCAGGGCCCTTTGACATAAAAAATTATGCTGCCCGAGCGTGCAAAATCACCAAGGGCTACGTTTGTGTCTTCGTATGTTTTGCTACAAAGGCAATACACTTAGAACCAACTACTGACCTATCTACCCAAGCTTTTATGGCAGCTTTCGCCCGATTTTTTTCGAGGCGGGGATGCCCTGCCGCAATTTACTCTGATAACGGCACTAACTTTGTTGGCGCTAGTCAACTACTAAAGAAGGAGCGGCAGGAATTCCTTAAGCAACTTAAAAGTTCTGTCATTATTGAAAATAGTTTTCAAGACCTGGTGTGGCATTTCATTCCACCCGGAGCTCCACACATGGGAGGCCTATGGGAAGCTGGCGTTAAAAGCTTCAAAACTCATCTTAAAAAATCCGCAACAACTTCAAAACACACCTTTGAGGAATTTACTACCCTGCTCGCAAGGATTGAAGGATGTCTAAATTCGAGACCACTCAGCCCATCCAGTGAAAACTGTCAGGACTTAAACCCATTAACCCCAGGTCATTTTTTGATTGGTTCGCCTTTGTTAACCCCTGCTGAACCCGATTTTAGTGATGGAAACGTTACTTTCGTCAATAGATGGCAGAAATTGAGAATTCAACATCACTATTTCTGTAGAAGATGGAAAGATGAATATTTCAGAGAGTTGCACAAAAGATATAAGTGGAAATACCCTACAAGAGAGATCAAAGTAAATGATTTAGTAGTCGTCAAGCAGGATAACCTACCTCCGAATGAATGGATGATGGGACGTGTTATCAAAACATTTCCAGGATCTGACGGGAGAGTAAGAGTTGTCGAACTACGGACATCCACAGGAAGCTTGACTCGACCTATAACGAAAGTTGTAGTTCTACCCACTAGTTAGTCTAACACTGCTAGTTAACCCATCATGTCATTTAATTACACTTATAACGCTTAACCCATTATTGATACTTACCCGCAACTAACCCTACACACTAACCCATTCATTAATTCATTATATAA
>CASGGT010000061.1:17500-20000 GCA_949318255.1 Pollenia labialis | reverse complement strand
TAAACAAATTGATGTCATGATGGTTTCTGAAACTCATTTGACCTCAAGAAATACGTTTAAAATTAATGGTTATATACTATATGATACCAAGGACCCTCGAGATAGAGCTTGTGGAGGTTCTGCCATTTTGATAAAAACAAGAATCAAACACTACCTAATGTGTGATCATCGTGAAGATTACCTCCAAGCAACAAACATTTGCGTTGAAGAATTAAATAGAAACGTAGTAATCTCATCGTTATACTCCCCACCTAGATATTCAATATCAGAAGGCCAATATAATAATTATTTTAAATCATTAGGACCTTGTTTCCTGGCCGCTGGCGATTATAACGCTAAACATACCTTCTGGGGGTCCCGACTTATAACACCAAAGGGTCGTGTACTATTTAATACTATTTCTAAAATGGATTTGAATGTGATAGCGAGTGGACAACCAACATATTGGCCTACTGATCAGCAAAAAATACCAGATGTCATCGATTTTGGCGTTGTTAAAAACATTCCCTTAGAAACGATTTATGTTGAAGCTTCCTTAGAATTATCTTCTGACCACACACCAACAATTGTTACTTTAATGAACCCCAATAGAATTGTATCTCCAACTGGTTACTTAGCGACGCCAGCTACACAAATCAATTGGCTAAAATATAAAAAATATCTCAGCACCCATTGCACAGAAAATATTCTGCTTAGTACACCGGAATATGTAGATCGCGCTATTCTTAATTTTGACAGTTTTCTGAAGCTAGCTGAGCAAACATTCCAGTATTACCCCAAAAAAAACTAAAAATATTAAAATTTATTCCACAGATGTTGAGCGTCTCCTGTCTGAAAAAAGAAGAGTTCGAAGAGAGTGGCAATTGCACAGATCCCCTCAACTAAAGAGTTTATTAAAAGATTGTACAAAAAGGCTAAGAAAGTTACTACAGACTCAAAAAACAGCTTATCTGCAAAAATATCTTAAGGAACTTGATGCAACTCCGCAATCAGACTACTCATTATGGCGTGCAGCTAAAAATCTAAAAAGGCCAGTCGCCTCTAAGCCACCATTAAGAAACTTGAACGGAAGTTGGGCAAGAAATGATAGCGAAAAGGGAAATCTGTTTGTTAATCACTTAAAAAACGTATTTACCCCAAATATATCTCACGATACTGCGGCCGAGTTACCACCTGTTCCTGCTAGAGCGGCTGTTCCCCTAAGATTTGAGATAAGAGAAATCGAAAAGGCTGTTTGTGAATTAAACCCCAAAAAAGCCCCTGGTTTTGATAAGATCAGCAACAAAATGCTTTTGGAGTTACCCAGCACAGCAAAGAAAATTATTCTTCTAATTTTCAATGCTATCTTACGTCTTCAATACTATCCTCAAAAATGGAAGGTTTCCTTAGTCACCATGATACCTAAACCAGGAAAGGATCACACAAAAGTTGAGTCATATAGGCCTATAAGCTTACTTTCTAATATATCAAAGCTGTTTGAGAGGCTGTTAGTGTCAAAATTAACTCCAATTTTAAGTGAAAATAGATGTATACCTAACCACCAATTCGGCTTTAGAAGAGAACACAGCACAATTGAACAAACCCATCGTATAGTAAACGCCATAAGAAAAGCCTTTGAAGAAAGAAAATATTGTTCCGCTCTCTTCATCGATGTTTCTCAAGCTTTTGATAAAGTCTGGCATGAAGGCTTATTACATAAATTGAAGCAAAATTTTCCAGCAAACACACACAAGCTGCTAGAAAGCTACTTAGTCGGTCGTCAATTTATTATTAAAGAAGGAAAATTCTTTAGTTCACCTCAGCCAATTGGCGCTGGAGTCCCACAGGGCAGCATTCTGGGGCCTCTATTATACTTAATTTATACTTCGGACATGCCAACGAGCAACTACACACAAACTTCAACATTTGCAGACGATACAGCTTTTCTAAGCGTCCACGAAAACAGTTATGAAGCATCTCGTTATTTACAGGATCATATATTTCAACTAGAAATATGGCTAAAACAGTGGAGGATAATGGTAAATGAGCAAAAATGCGTACATATAACATTCACCTTGCGGCGGGAATCATGTCCCCCTATTAAAATTAATAATCAAATAATACCTCAAAATTCGCATGTAAAATATCTCGGTATACATTTAGATCGCCGTTTGACGTGGAAAAGCCATATAGAGGCAAAATTAACTCAAATGAAACTAAAAGCCATACAAATTCATTGGCTTATTGGAAGAAACTCTGTTCTTAGTCTCGACTGCAAACTCCTACTTTACAACTCTATCTTAAAGCCTATCTGGTGCTACGGTATTCAGTTATGGGGCACTGCCTCGGCTTCTAATATCGATAAAATTCAAAGGCGCCAAAATAAACTTCTTCGAATAATCACAGCTGCCCCTTGGTATGTTAAAAATTCAAATATTCACAAGGATCTCAATGTTCCATTAGTTAAAACTGTGATAACGAAATATGCAGTAAAATACTTAAAAAGGCTCGAATTGCATCC
>CASGGT010000060.1:27500-45000 GCA_949318255.1 Pollenia labialis | reverse complement strand
TTAAAGAATCTATTTATCCAAAACTAAATAAGAAAATTACATATGATAGAAAATTTAAAAGTAAGAATAAATTGTCAAACTCATTTCTTTTGAGTTTTGGGTATTTAATCTTTCACGGTGATGTGACTTGACTCGAATTATAGAATCTATTTATCCAAAACTAAATAAGAAAATTACATATGATAGAAAATTTAAAAGTAAGAATAAATTGTCAAACTCATTTCTTTTGAGTTTTGGGTATTTAATCTTTCACGGTGATGTGACTTGACTCGAATTAAAGAATCTATTTATCCAAAACTAAATAAGAAAATTACATATGATAGAAAATTTAAAAGTAAGAATAAATTGTCAAACTCATTTCTTTGAGTTTTGGGTATTTAATCTTTCACGGTGATGTGACTTGACTCGAATTAAAGAATCTATTTATCCAAAACTAAATAAGAAAATTACATATGATAGAAAATTTAAAAGTAAGAATAAATTGTCAAACTCATTTCTTTTGAGTTTTGGGTATTTAATCTTTCACGGTGATGTGACTTGACTCGAATTAAAGAATCTATTTATCCAAAACTAAATAAGAAAATTACATATGATAGAAAATTTAAAAGTAAGAATAAATTGTCAAACTCATTTCTTTTGAGTTTTGGGTATTTAATCTTTCACGGTGATGTGACTTGACTCGAATTAAAGAATCTATTTATCCAAAACTAAATAAGAAAATTACATATGATAGAAAATTTAAAAGTAAGAATAAATTGTCAAACTCATTTCTTTTGAGTTTTGGGTATTTAATCTTTCACGGTGATGTGACTTGACTCGAATTATAGAATCTATTTATCCAAAACTAAATAAGAAAATTACATATGATAGAAAATTTAAAAGTAAGAATAAATTGTCAAACTCATTTCTTTTGAGTTTTGGGTATTTAATCTTTCACGGTGATGTGACTTGACTCGAATTAAAGAATCTATTTATCCAAAACTAAATAAGAAAATTACATATGATAGAAAATTTAAAAGTAAGAATAAATTGTCAAACTCATTTCTTTTGAGTTTTGGGTATTTAATCTTCCACGGTGATGTGTCTTGACTCGAATTAAAGAATCTATTTATCCAAAACTAAATAAGAAAATTACATATGATAGAAAATTTAAAAGTAAGAATAAATTGTCAAACTCATTTCTTTTGAGTTTTGGGTATTTAATCTTTCACGGTGATGTGACTTGACTCGAATTAAAGAATCTATTTATCCAAAACTAAATAAGAAAATTACATATGATAGAAAATTTAAAAGTAAGAATAAATTGTCAAACTCATTTCTTTTGAGTTTTGGGTATTTAATCTTTCACGGTGATGTGACTTGACTCGAATTAAAGAATCTATTTATCCAAAACTAAATAAGAAAATTACATATGATAGAAAATTTAAAAGTAAGAATAAATTGTCAAACTCATTTCTTTTGAGTTTTGGGTATTTAATCTTTCACGGTGATGTGACTTGACTCGAATTAAAGAATCTATTTATCCAAAACTAAATAAGAAAATTACATATGATAGAAAATTTAAAAGTAAGAATAAATTGTCAAACTCATTTCTTTTGAGTTTTGGGTATTTAATCTTTCACGGTGATGTGACTTGACTCGAATTAAAGAATCTATTTATCCAAAACTAAATAAGAAAATTACATATGATAGAAAATTTAAAAGTAAGAATAAATTGTCAAACTCATTTCTTTTGAGTTTTGGGTATTTAATCTTTCACGGTGATGTGACTTGACTCGAATTAAAGAATCTATTTATCCAAAACTAAATAAGAAAATTACATATGATAGAAAATTTAAAAGTAAGAATAAATTGTCAAACTCATTTCTTGTGAGTTTTGTTAATTTAATCTTTCATGGTGATTCGACTTGACTCGAATTAAAGTATCTACTTAACCAAAACTTAATTAAAAAAAAAAAAAAAAAAAAAAAAAAAATTATTACATATGATAGAAAATTTAAAAGTAAGAATAAATTGTCAAACTCATTTCTTTTGAGTTTTGGGTATTTAATCTTTCACGGTGATGTGACTTGACTCGAATTAAAGAATCTATTTATCCAAAACTAAATAAGAAAATTACATATGATAGAAAATTTAAAAGTAAGAATAAATTGTCAAACTCATTTCTTTTGAGTTTTGGGTATTTAATCTTTCACGGTGATGTGACTTGACTCGAATTAAAGAATCTATTTATCCAAAACTAAATAAGAAAATTACATATGATAGAAAATTTAAAAGTAAGAATAAATTGTCAAACTCATTTCTTTTGAGTTTTGGGTATTTAATCTTTCACGGTGATGTGACTTGACTCGAATTATAGAATCTATTTATCCAAAACTAAATAAGAAAATTACATTTGATAGAAAATTTAAAAGTAAGAATAAATTGTCAAACTCATTTCTTTTGAGTTTTGGGTATTTAATCTTTCACGGTGATGTGACTTGACTCGAATTAAAGAATCTATTTATCCAAAACTAAATAAGAAAATTACATATGATAGAAAATTTAAAAGTAAGAATAAATTGTCAAACTCATTTCTTTTGAGTTTTGGGTATTTAATCTTTCACGGTGATGTGACTTGACTCGAATTAAAGAATCTATTTATCCAAAACTAAATAAGAAAATTACATATCATAGAAAATTTAAAAGTAAGAATAAATTGTCAAACTCATTTCTTTTGAGTTTTGGGTATTTAATCTTTCACGGTGATGTGACTTGACTCGAATTAAAGAATCTATTTATCCAAAACTAAATAAGAAAATTACATATGATAGAAAATTTAAAAGTAAGAATAAATTGTCAAACTCATTTCTTTTGAGTTTTGGGTATTTAATCTTTCACGGTGATGTGACTTGACTCGAATTAAAGAATCTATTTATCCAAAACTAAATAAGAAAATTACATATGATAGAAAATTTAAAAGTAAGAATAAATTGTCAAACTCATTTCTTTTGAGTTTTGGGTATTTAATCTTTCACGGTGATGTGACTTGACTCGAATTAAAGAATCTATTTATCCAAAACTAAATAAGAAAATTACATATGATAGAAAATTTAAAAGTAAGAATAAATTGTCAAACTCATTTCTTTTGAGTTTTGGGTATTTAATCTTTCACGGTGATGTGACTTGACTCGAATTAAAGAATCTATTTATCCAAAACTAAATAAGAAAATTACATATGATAGAAAATTTAAAAGTAAGAATAAATTGTCAAACTCATTTCTTTTGAGTTTTGGGTATTTAATCTTTCACGGTGATGTGACTTGACTCGAATTAAAGAATCTATTTATCCAAAACTAAATAAGAAAATTACATATGATAGAAAATTTAAAAGTAAGAATAAATTGTCAAACTCATTTCTTTTGAGTTTTGGGTATTTAATCTTTCACGGTGATGTGACTTGACTCGAATTAAAGAATCTATTTATCCAAAACTAAATAAGAAAATTACATATGATAGAAAATTTAAAAGTAAGAATAAATTGTCAAACTCATTTCTTGTGAGTTTTGTTAATTTAATCTTTCATGGTGATTCGACTTGACTCGAATTAAAGTATCTACTTAACCAAAACTTAATTAAAAAAAAAAAAAAAAAAAAAAAAAAAATTATTACATATGATAGAAAATTTAAAAGTAAGAATAAATTGTCAAACTCATTTCTTTTGAGTTTTGGGTATTTAATCTTTCACGGTGATGTGACTTGACTCGAATTAAAGAATCTATTTATCCAAAACTAAATAAGAAAATTACATATGATAGAAAATTTAAAAGTAAGAATAAATTGTCAAACTCATTTCTTTTGAGTTTTGGGTATTTAATCTTTCACGGTGATGTGACTTGACTCGAATTAAAGAATCTATTTATCCAAAACTAAATAAGAAAATTACATATGATAGAAAATTTAAAAGTAAGAATAAATTGTGAAACTCATTTCTTTTGAGTTTTGGGTATTTAATCTTTCACGGTGATGTGACTTGACTCGAATTAAAGAATCTATTTATCCAAAACTAAATAAGAAAATTACATATGATAGAAAATTTAAAAGTAAGAATAAATTGTCAAACTCATTTCTTTTGAGTTTTGGGTATTTAATCTTTCACGGTGATGTGACTTGACTCGAATTAAAGAATCTATTTATCCAAAACTAAATAAGAAAATTACATATGATAGAAAATTTAAAAGTAAGAATAAATTGTCAAACTCATTTCTTTTGAGTTTTGGGTATTTAATCTTTCACGGTGATGTGACTTGACTCGAATTAAAGAATCTATTTATCCAAAACTAAATAAGAAAATTACATATGATAGAAAATTTAAAAGTAAGAATAAATTGTCAAACTCATTTCTTTTGAGTTTTGGGTATTTAATCTTTCACGGTGATGGGACTTGACTCGAATTAAAGAATCTATTTATCCAAAACTAAATAAGAAAATTACATATGATAGAAAATTTAAAAGTAAGAATAAATTGTCAAACTCATTTCTTTTGAGTTTTGGGTATTTAATCTTTCACGGTGATGTGACTTGACTCGAATTAAAGAATCTATTTATCCAAAACTAAATAAGAAAATTACATATGATAGAAAATTTAAAAGTAAGAATAAATTGTCAAACTCATTTCTTTTGAGTTTTGGGTATTTAATCTTTCACGGTGATGTGACTTGACTCGAATTAAAGAATCTATTTATCCAAAACTAAATAAGAAAATTACATATGATAGAAAATTTAAAAGTAAGAATAAATTGTCAAACTCATTTCTTGTGAGTTTTGTTAATTTAATCTTTCATGGTGATTCAACTTGACTCGAATTAAAGTATCTACTTAACCAAAACTTAATTAAAAAAAAAAAAAAAAAAAAAATTATTACATATGATATAAAATTTAAAAGTAAGAATAAATTGTCAAACTCATTTCTTTTGAGTTTTGGGTATTTAATCTTTCACGGTGATGTGACTTGACTCGAATTAAAGAATCTATTTATCCAAAACTAAATAAGAAAATTACATATGATAGAAAATTTAAAAGTAAGAATAAATTGTCAAACTCATTTCTTTTGAGTTTTGGGTATTTAATCTTTCACGGTGATGTGACTTGACTCGAATTAAAGAATCTATTTATCCAAAACTAAATAAGAAAATTACATATGATAGAAAATTTAAAAGTAAGAATAAATTGTCAAACTCATTTCTTTTGAGTTTTGGGTATTTAATCTTTTACGGTGATGTGACTTGACTCGAATTATAGAATATATTTATCCAAAACTAAATAAGAAAATTACATTTGATAGAAAATTTAAAAGTAAGAATAAATTGTCAAACTCATTTCTTTTGAGTTTTGGGTATTTAATCTTTCACGGTGATGTGACTTGACTCGAATTAAAGAATCTATTTATCCAAAACTAAATAAGATAATTACATATGATAGAAGATTTAAAAGTAAGAATAAATTGTCAAACTCATTTCTTTTGAGTTTTGGGTATTTAATCTTTCACGGTGATGTGACTTGACTCGAATTAAAGAATCTATTTATCCAAAACTAAATAAGAAAATTACATATGATAGAAAATTTAAAAGTAAGAATAAATTGTCAAACTCATTTCTTTTGAGTTTTGGGTATTTAATCTTTCACGGTGATGTGACTTGACTCGAATTAAAGAATCTATTTATCCAAAACTAAATAAGAAAATTACATATGATAGAAAATTTAAAAGTAAGAATAAATTGTCAAACTCATTTCTTTTGAGTTTTGGGTATTTAATCTTTCACGGTGATGTGACTTGACTCGAATTAAAGAATCTATTTATCCAAAACTAAATAAGAAAATTACATATGATAGAAAATTTAAAAGTAAGAATAAATTGTCAAACTCATTTCTTTTGAGTTTTGGGTATTTAATCTTTCACGGTGATGTGACTTGACTCGAATTAAAGAATCTATTTATCCAAAACTAAATAAGAAAATTACATATGATAGAAAATTTAAAAGTAAGAATAAATTGTCAAACTCATTTCTTTTGAGTTTTGGGTATTAAATCTTTCACGGTGATGTGACTTGACTCGAATTAAAGAATCTATTTATCCAAAACTAAATAAGAAAATTACATATGATAGAAAATTTAAAAGTAAGAATAAATTGTCAAACTCATTTCTTTTGAGTTTTGGGTATTTAATCTTTCACGGTGATGTGACTTGACTAGAATTAAAGAATCTATTTATCCAAAACTAAATAAGAAAATTACATATGATAGAAAATTTAAAAGTAAGAATAAATTGTCAAACTCATTTCTTTTGAGTTTTGGGTATTTAATCTTTCACGGTGATGTGACTTGACTCGAATTAAAGAATCTATTTATCCAAAACTAAATAAGAAAATTACATATGATAGAAAATTTAAAAGTAAGAATAAATTGTCAAACTCATTTCTTTTGAGTTTTGGGTATTTAATCTTTCACGGTGATGTGACTTGACTCGAATTAAAGAATCTATTTATCCAAAACTAAATAAGAAAATTACATATGATAGAAAATTTAAAAGTAAGAATAAATTGTCAAACTCATTTCTTGTGAGTTTTGTTAATTTAATCTTTCATGGTGATTCGACTTGACTCGAATTAAAGTATCTACTTAACCAAAACTTAATTAAAAAAAAAAAAAAAAAAAAAAAAAAATTAAAAAAAAAAAAAAAAAAAAAAAAAAAATTATTACATATGATAGAAAATTTAAAAGTAAGAATAAATTGTCAAACTCATTTCTTTTGAGTTTTGGGTATTTAATCTTTCACGGTGATGTGACTTGACTCGAATTAAAGAATCTATTTATCCAAAACTAAATAAGAAAATTACATATGATAGAAAATTTAAAAGTAAGAATAAATTGTCAAACTCATTTCTTTTGAGTTTTGGGTATTTAATCTTTCATGGTGATTCGACTTGACTCGAATTAAAGTATCTACTTAACCAAAACTTAATTAAAAAAAAAAAAAAAAATAAAAAAAAAAAAAAAAAAAAAAAAAATTATTACATATGATATAAAATTTAAAAGTAAGAATAAATTGTCAAACTCATTTCTTTTGAGTTTTGGGTATTTAATCTTTCACGGTGATGTGACTTGACTCGAATTAAAGAATCTATTTATCCAAAACTAAATAAGAAAATTACATATGATAGAAAATTTAAAAGTAAGAATAAATTGTCAAACTCATTTCTTTTGAGTTTTGGGTATTTAATCTTTCACGGTGATGTGACTTGACTCGAATTAAAGAATCTATTTATCCAAAACTAAATAAGAAAATTACATATGATAGAAAATTTAAAAGTAAGAATAAATTGTCAAACTCATTTCTTTTGAGTTTTGGGTATTTAATCTTTCACGGTGATGTGACTTGACTCGAATTATAGAATATATTTATCCAAAACTAAATAAGAAAATTACATTTGATAGAAAATTTAAAAGTAAGAATAAATTGTCAAACTCATTTCTTTTGAGTTTTAGGTATTTAATCTTTCACGGTGATGTGACTTGACTCGAATTAAAGAATCTATTTATCCAAAACTAAATAAGAAAATTACATATGATAGAAAATTTAAAAGTAAGAATAAATTGTCAAACTCATTTCTTTTGAGTTTTGGGTATTTAATCTTTCACGGTGATGTGACTTGACTCGAATTAAAGAATCTATTTATTCAAAACTAAATAAGAAAATTACATATGATAGAAAATTTAAAAGTAAGAATAAATTGTCAAACTCATTTCTTTTGAGTTTTGGGTATTTAATCTTTCACGGTGATGTGACTTGACTCGAATTAAAGAATCTATTTATCCAAAACTAAATAAGAAAATTACATATGATAGAAAATTTAAAAGTAAGAATAAATTGTCAAACTCATTTCTTTTGAGTTTTGGGTATTTAATCTTTCACGGTGATGTGACTTGACTCGAATTAAAGAATCTATTTATCCAAAACTAAATAAGAAAATTACATATGATAGAAAATGTAAAAGTAAGAATAAATTGTCAAACTCATTTCTTTTGAGTTTTGGGTATTTAATCTTTCACGGTGATGTGACTTGACTCGAATTAAAGAATCTATTTATCCAAAGCTAAATAAGAAAATTACATATGATAGAAAATTTAAAAGTAAGAATAAATTGTCAAACTCATTTCTTTTGAGTTTTGGGTATTTAATCTTTCACGGTGATGTGACTTGACTCGAATTAAAGAATCTATTTATCCAAAACTAAATAAGAAAATTACATATGATAGAAAATTTAAAAGTAAGAATAAATTGTCAAACTCATTTCTTTTGAGTTTTGGGTATTTAATCTTTCACGGTGATGTGACTTGACTCGAATTAAAGAATCTATTTATCCAAAACTAAATAAGAAAATTACATATGATAGAAAATTTAAAAGTAAGAATAAATTGTCAAACTCATTTCTTTTGAGTTTTGGGTATTTAATCTTTCACGGTGATGTGACTTGACTCGAATTAAAGAATCTATTTATCCAAAACTAAATAAGAAAATTACATATGATAGAAAATTTAAAAGTAAGAATAAATTGTCAAACTCATTTCTTTTGAGTTTTGGGTATTTAATCTTTCACGGTGATGTGACTTGACTCGAATTAAAGAATCTATTTATCCAAAACTAAATAAGAAAATTACATATGATAGAAAATTTAAAAGTAAGAATAAATTGTCAAACTCATTTCTTTTGAGTTTTGGGTATTTAATCTTTCACGGTGATGTGACTTGACTCGAATTAAAGAATCTATTTATCCAAAACTAAATAAGAAAATTACATATGATAGAAAATTTAAAAGTAAGAATAAATTGTCAAACTCATTTCTTTTGAGTTTTGGGTATTTAATCTTTCACGGTGATGTGACTTGACTCGAATTAAAGAATCTATTTATCCAAAACTAAATAAGAAAATTACATATGATAGAAAATTTAAAAGTAAGAATAAATTGTCAAACTCATTTCTTTTGAGTTTTGGGTATTTAATCTTTCACGGTGATGTGACTTGACTCGAATTATAGAATCTATTTATCCAAAACTAAATAAGAAAATTACATTTGATAGAAAATTTAAAAGTAAGAATAAATTGTCAAACTCATTTCTTTTGAGTTTTGGGTATTTAATCTTTCACGGTGATGTGACTTGACTCGAATTAAAGAATCTATTTATCCAAAACTAAATAAGAAAATTACATATGATAGAAAATTTAAAAGTAAGAATAAATTGTCAAACTCATTTCTTTTGAGTTTTGGGTATTTAATCTTTCACGGTGATGTGACTTGACTCGAATTAAAGAATCTATTTATCCAAAACTAAATAAGAAAATTACATATGATAGAAAATTTAAAAGTAAGAATAAATTGTCAAACTCATTTCTTTTGAGTTTTGGGTATTTAATCTTTCACGGTGATGTGACTTGACTCGAATTAAAGAATCTATTTATCCAAAACTAAATAAGAAAATTACATATGATAGAAAATTTAAAAGTAAGAATAAATTGTCAAACTCATTTCTTTTGAGTTTTGGGTATTTAATCTTTCACGGTGATGTGACTTGACTCGAATTAAAGAATCTATTTATCCAAAACTAAATAAGAAAATTACATATGATAGAAAATTTAAAAGTAAGAATAAATTGTCAAACTCATTTCTTTTGAGTTTTGGGTATTTAATCTTTCACGGTGATGTGACTTGACTCGAATTAAAGAATCTATTTATCCAAAACTAAATAAGAAAATTACATATGATAGAAAATTTAAAAGTAAGAATAAATTGTCAAACTCATTTCTTTTGAGTTTTGGGTATTTAATCTTTCACGGTGATGTGACTTGACTCGAATTAAAGAATCTATTTATCCAAAACTAAATAAGAAAATTACATATGATAGAAAATTTAAAAGTAAGAATAAATTTTCAAACTCATTTCTTTTGAGTTTTGGGTATTTAATCTTTCACGGTGATGTGACTTGACTCGAATTAAAGAATCTATTTATCCAAAACTAAATAAGAAAATTACATATGATAGAAAATTTAAAAGTAAGAATAAATTGTCAAACTCATTTCTTTTGAGTTTTGGGTATTTAATCTTTCACGGTGATGTGACTTGACTCGAATTAAAGAATCTATTTATCCAAAACTAAATAAGAAAATTACATATGATAGAAAATTTAAAAGTAAGAATAAATTGTCAAACTCATTTCTTGTGAGTTTTGTTAATTTAATCTTTCATGGTGATTCGACTTGACTCGAATTAAAGTATCTACTTAACCAAAACTTAATTAAAAAAAAAAAAAAAAAAAAAAAAAATAAAAAAAAAAAAAAAAAAAAAAAAAAAAAAAATTATTACATATGATAGAAAATTTAAAAGTAAGAATAAATTGTCAAACTCATTTCTTTTGAGTTTTGGGTATTTAATCTTTCACGGTGATGTGACTTGACTCGAATTAAAGAATCTATTTATCCAAAACTAAATAAGAAAATTACATTTGATAGAAAATTTAAAAGTAAGAATAAATTGTCAAACTCATTTCTTTTGAGTTTTGGGTATTTAATCTTTCACGGTGATGTGACTTGACTCGAATTAAAGAATCTATTTATCCAAAACTAAATAAGAAAATTACATATGATAGAAAATTTAAAAGTAAGAATAAATTGTCAAACTCATTTCTTTTGAGTTTTGGGTATTTAATCTTTCACGGTGATGTGACTTGACTCGAATTATAGAATCTATTTATCCAAAACTAAATAAGAAAATTACATTTGATAGAAAATTTAAAAGTAAGAATAAATTGTCAAACTCATTGCTTTTGAGTTTTGGGTATTTAATCTTTCACGGTGATGTGACTTGACTCGAATTAAAGAATCTATTTATCCAAAACTAAATAAGAAAATTACATATGATAGAAAATTTAAAAGTAAGAATAAATTGTCAAACTCATTTCTTTTGAGTTTTGGGTATTTAATCTTTCACGGTGATGTGACTTGACTCGAATTAAAGAATCTATTTATCCAAAACTAAATAAGAAAATTACATATGATAGAAAATTTAAAAGTAAGAATAAATTGTCAAACTCATTTCTTTTGAGTTTTGGGTATTTAATCTTTCACGGTGATGTGACTTGACTCGAATTAAAGAATCTATTTATCCAAAACTAAATAAGAAAATTACATATGATAGAAAATTTAAAAGTAAGAATAAATTGTCAAACTCATTTCTTTTGAGTTTTGGGTATTTAATCTTTCACGGTGATGTGACTTGACTCGAATTAAAGAATCTATTTATCCAAAACTAAATAAGAAAATTACATATGATAGAAAATTTAAAAGTAAGAATAAATTGTCAAACTCATTTCTTGTGAGTTTTGTTAATTTAATCTTTCATGGTGATTCGACTTGACTCGAATTAAAGTATCTACTTAACCAAAACTTAATTAAAAAAAAAAAAAAATAAAAAAAAAAAAAAAAAAAAAAAAAAAAAAATTATTACATATGATAGAAAATTTAAAAGTAAGAATAAATTGTCAAACTCATTTCTTTTGAGTTTTGGGTATTTAATCTTTCACGGTGATGTGACTTGACTCGAATTAAAGAATCTATTTATCCAAAACTAAATAAGAAAATTACATATGATAGAAAATTTAAAAGTAAGAATAAATTGTCAAACTCATTTCTTTTGAGTTTTGGGTATTTAATCTTTCACGGTGATGTGACTTGACTCGAATTAAAGAATCTATTTATCCAAAACTAAATAAGAAAATTACATATGATAGAAAATTTAAAAGTAAGAATAAATTGTCAAACTCATTTCTTTTGAGTTTTGGGTATTTAATCTTTCACGGTGATGTGACTTGACTCGAATTAAAGAATCTATTTATCCAAAACTAAATAAGAAAATTACATATGATAGAAAATTTAAAAGCAAGAATAAATTGTCAAACTCATTTCTTTTGAGTTTTGGGTATTAAATCTTTCACGGTGATGTGACTTGACTCGAATTAAAGAATCTATTTATCCAAAACTAAATAAGAAAATTACATATGATAGAAAATTTAAAAGTAAGAATAAATTGTCAAACTCATTTCTTTTGAGTTTTGGGTATTTAATCTTTCACGGTGATGTGACTTGACTCGAATTAAAGAATCTATTTATCCAAAACTAAATAAGAAAATTACATATGATAGAAAATTTAAAAGTAAGAATAAATTGTCAAACTCATTTCTTTTGAGTTTTGGGTATTTAATCTTTCACGGTGATGTGACTTGACTCGAATTAAAGAATCTATTTATCCAAAACTAAATAAGAAAATTACATATGATAGAAAATTTAAAAGTAAGAATAAATTGTCAAACTCATTTCTTTTGAGTTTTGGGTATTTAATCTTTCACGGTGATGTGACTTGACTCGAATTAAAGAATCTATTTATCCAAAACTAAATAAGAAAATTACATATGATAGAAAATTTAAAAGTAAGAATAAATTGTCAAACTCATTTCTTGTGAGTTTTGTTAATTTAATCTTTCATGGTGATTCGACTTGACTCGAATTAAAGTATCTACTTAACCAAAACTTAATTAAAAAAAAAAAAAAAAAAAAAAAAAAAAAAATTATTACATATGATAGAAAATTTAAAAGTAAGAATAAATTGTCAAACTCATTTCTTTTGAGTTTTGGGTATTTAATCTTTCACGGTGATGTGACTTGACTCGAATTAAAGAATCTATTTATCCAAAACTAAATAAGAAAATTACATATGATAGAAAATTTAAAAGTAAGAATAAATTGTCAAACTCATTTCTTTTGAGTTTTGGGTATTTAATCTTTCACGGTGATGTGACTTGACTCGAATTAAAGAATCTATTTATCCAAAACTAAATAAGAAAATTACATATGATAGAAAATTTAAAAGTAAGAATAAATTGTCAAACTCATTTCTTTTGAGTTTTGGGTATTTAATCTTTCACGGTGATGTGACTTGACTCGAATAAAAGAATCTATTTATCCAAAACTAAATAAGAAAATTACATATGATAGAAAATTTAAAAGTAAGAATAAATTGTCAAACTCATTTCTTTTGAGTTTTGGGTATTTAATCTTTCACGGTGATGTGACTTGACTCGAATTAAAGAATCTATTTATCCAAAACTAAATAAGAAAATTACATATGATAGAAAATTTAAAAGTAAGAATAATTTGTCAAACTCATTTCTTTTGAGTTTTGGGTATTTAATCTTTCACGGTGATGTGACTTGACTCGAATTATAGAATCTATTTATCCAAAACTAAATAAGAAAATTACATTTGATAGAAAATTTAAAAGTAAGAATAAATTGTCAAACTCATTTCTTTCGAGTTTTGTTAATTAAATCTGTCATGGTGATGCGACTTAACTCGAATTAAAGAATCTACTTAACCAAAACTAAATAAGAAAATTACATATGATAGAAAATTTAAAAGTAAGAATAAATTGTCAAACTCATTTCTTTTGAGTTTTGGGTATTTAATCTTTCACGGTGATGTGACTTGACTCGAATTATAGAATGTAAGAATAAATTGTCAAACTCATTTCTTTTGAGTTTTGGGTATTTAATCTTTCACGGTGATGTGACTTGACTCGAATTAAAGAATCTATTTATCCAAAACTAAATAAGAAAATTACATATGATAGAAAATTTAAAAGTAAGAATAAATTGTCAAACTCATTTCTTTTGAGTTTTGGGTATTTAATCTTTCACGGTGATGTGACTTGACTGGAATTATAGAATCTATTTATCCAAAACTAAATAAGAAAATTACATATGATAGAAAATTTAAAAGTAAGAATAAATTGTCAAACTCATTTCTTTTGAGTTTTGGGTATTTAATCTTTCACGGTGATGTGACTTGACTCGAATTAAAGAATCTATTTATCCAAAACTAAATTTAATCTTTCACGGTGATGTGACTTGACTCGAATTAAAGAATCTATTTATCCAAAACTAAATAAGAAAATTACATATGATAGAAAATTTAAAAGTAAGAATAAATTGTCAAACTCATTTCTTTTGAGTTTTGGGTATTTAATCTTTCACGGTGATGTGACTTGACTCGAATTAAAGAATCTATTTATCCAAAACTAAATAAGAAAATTACATATGATAGAAAATTTAAAAGTAAGAATAAATTGTCAAACTCATTTCTTTTGAGTTTTGGGTATTTAATCTTTCACGGTGATGTGACTTGACTCGAATTAAAGAATCTATTTATCCAAAACTAAATAAGAAAATTACATATGATAGAAAATTTAAAAGTAAGAATAAATTGTCAAACTCATTTCTTGTGAGTTTTGTTAATTTAATCTTTCATGGTGATTCGACTTGACTCGAATTAAAGTATCTACTTAACCAAAACTTAATTAAAAAAAAAAAAAAAAAAAAAAAAAAATAAAAAAAAAAAAAAAAAAAAAAAAATTATTACATATGATAGAAAATTTAAAAGTAAGAATAAATTGTCAAACTCATTTCTTTTGAGTTTTGGGTATTTAATCTTTCACGGTGATGTGACTTGACTCGAATTAAAGAATCTATTTATCCAAAACTAAATAAGAAAATTACATATGATAGAAAATTTAAAAGTAAGAATAAATTGTCAAACTCATTTCTTTTGAGTTTTGGGTATTTAATCTTTCACGGTGATGTGACTTGACTCGAATTAAAGAATCTATTTATCCAAAACTAAATAAGAAAATTACATATGATAGAAAATTTAAAAGTAAGAATAAATTGTCAAACTCATTTCTTTTGAGTTTTGGGTATTTAATCTTTCACGGTGATGTGACTTGACTCGAATTAAAGAATTAATCTTTCACGGTGATGTGACTTGACTCGAATTAAAGAATCTATTTATCCAAAACTAAATAAGAAAATTACATATGATAGAAAATTTAAAAGTAAGAATAAATTGTCAAACTCATTTCTTGTGAGTTTTGTTAATTTAATCTTTCATGGTGATTCGACTTGACTCGAATTAAAGTATCTACTTAACCAAAACTTAATTAAAAAATAAAAAAAAAAAAAAAAAATAAAAAAAAAAAAAAAAAAAAAAAAAATTATTACATATGATAGAAAATTTAAAAGTAAGAATAAATTGTCAAACTCATTTCTTTTGAGTTTTGGGTATTTAATCTTTCACGGTGATGTGACTTGACTCGAATTAAAGAATCTATTTATCCAAAACTAAATAAGAAAATTACATATGATAGAAAATTTAAAAGTAAGAATAAATTGTCAAACTCATTTCTTTTGAGTTTTGGGTATTTAATCTTTCACGGTGATGTGACTTGACTCGAATTAAAGAATCTATTTATCCAAAACTAAATAAGAAAATTACATATGATAGAAAATTTAAAAGTAAGAATAAATTGTCAAACTCATTTCTTTTGAGTTTTGGGTATTTAATCTTTCACGGTGATGTGACTTGACTCGAATTAAAGAATCTATTTATCCAAAACTAAATAAGAAAATTACATATGATAGAAAATTTAAAAGTAAGAATAAATTGTCAAACTCATTTCTTTTGAGTTTTGGGTATTTAATCTTTCACGGTGATGTGACTTGACTCGAATTAAAGAATCTATTTATCCAAAACTAAATAAGAAAATTACATATGATAGAAAATTTAAAAGTAAGAATAAATTGTCAAACTCATTTCTTGTGAGTTTTGTTAATTTAATCTTTCATGGTGATTCGACTTGACTCGAATTAAAGTATCTACTTAACCAAAACTTAATTAAAAAAAAAAAAAAATAAAAAAAAAAAAAAAAAAAAAAAAAAAAAAAATTATTACATATGATAGAAAATTTAAAAGTAAGAATAAATTGTCAAACTCATTTCTTTTGAGTTTTGGGTATTTAATCTTTCACGGTGATGTGACTTGACTCGAATTAAAGAATCTATTTATCCAAAACTAAATAAGAAAATTACATATGATAGAAAATTTAAAAGTAAGAATAAATTGTCAAACTCATTTCTTTTGAGTTTTGGGTATTTAATCTTTCACGGTGATGTGACTTGACTCGAATTAAAGAATCTATTTATCCAAAACTAAATAAGAAAATTACATATGATAGAAAATTTAAAAGTAAGAATAAATTGTCAAACTCATTTCTTTTGAGTTTTGGGTATTTAATCTTTCACGGTGATGTGACTTGACTCGAATTAAAGAATCTATTTATCCAAAACTAAATAAGAAAATTACATATGATAGAAAATTTAAAAGCAAGAATAAATTGTCAAACTCATTTCTTTTGAGTTTTGGGTATTAAATCTTTCACGGTGATGTGACTTGACTCGAATTAAAGAATCTATTTATCCAAAACTAAATAAGAAAATTACATATGATAGAAAATATAAAAGTAAGAATAAATTGTCAAACTCATTTCTTTTGAGTTTTGGGTATTTAATCTTTCACGGTGATGTGACTTGACTCGAATTAAAGAATCTATTTATCCAAAACTAAATAAGAAAATTACATATGATAGAAAATTTAAAAGTAAGAATAAATTGTCAAACTCATTTCTTTTGAGTTTTGGGTATTTAATCTTTCACGGTGATGTGACTTGACTCGAATTAAAGAATCTATTTATCCAAAACTAAATAAGAAAATTACATATGATAGAAAATTTAAAAGTAAGAATAAATTGTCAAACTCATTTCTTTTGAGTTTTGGGTATTTAATCTTTCACGGTGATGTGACTTGACTCGAATTAAAGAATCTATTTATCCAAAACTAAATAAGAAAATTACATATGATAGAAAATTTAAAAGTAAGAATAAATTGTCAAACTCATTTCTTGTGAGTTTTGTTAATTTAATCTTTCATGGTGATTCGACTTGACTCGAATTAAAGTATCTACTTAACCAAAACTTAATTAAAAAAAAAAAAAAAAAAAAAAAAAAATTATTACATATGATAGAAAATTTAAAAGTAAGAATAAATTGTCAAACTCATTTCTTTTGAGTTTTGGGTATTTAATCTTTCACGGTGATGTGACTTGACTCGAATTAAAGAATCTATTTATCCAAAACTAAATAAGAAAATTACATATGATAGAAAATTTAAAAGTAAGAATAAATTGTCAAACTCATTTCTTTTGAGTTTTGGGTATTTAATCTTTCACGGTGATGTGACTTGACTCGAATTAAAGAATCTATTTATCCAAAACTAAATAAGAAAATTACATATGATAGAAAATTTAAAAGTAAGAATAAATTGTCAAACTCATTTCTTTTGAGTTTTGGGTATTTAATCTTTCACGGTGATGTGACTTGACTCGAATTAAAGAATCTATTTATCCAAAACTAAATAAGAAAATTACATATGATAGAAAATTTAAAAGTAAGAATAAATTGTCAAACTCATTTCTTGTGAGTTTTGTTAATTTAATCTTTCATGGTGATTCGACTTGACTCGAAT
>CASGGT010000060.1:10000-22500 GCA_949318255.1 Pollenia labialis | reverse complement strand
CACGGTGATGTGACTTGACTCGAATTAAAGAATCTATTTATCCAAAACTAAATAAGAAAATTACATATGATAGAAAATTTAAAAGTAAGAATAAATTGTCAAACTCATTTCTTTTGAGTTTTGGGTATTTAATCTTTCACGGTGATGTGACTTGACTCGAATTAAAGAATCTATTTATCCAAAACTAAATAAGAAAATTACATATGATAGAAAATTTAAAAGTAAGAATAAATTGTCAAACTCATTTCTTTTGAGTTTTGGGTATTTAATCTTTCACGGTGATGTGACTTGACTCGAATTAAAGAATCTATTTATCCAAAACTAAATAAGAAAATTACATATGATAGAAAATTTAAAAGTAAGAATAAATTGTCAAACTCATTTCTTTTGAGTTTTGGGTATTTAGTCTTTCACGGTGATGTGACTTGACTCGAATTAAAGAATCTATTTATCCAAAACTAAATAAGAAAATTACATATGATAGAAAATTTAAAAGTAAGAATAAATTGTCAAACTCATTTCTTTTGAGTTTTGGGTATTTAATCTTTCACGGTGATGTGACTTGACTCGAATTAAAGAATCTATTTATCCAAAACTAAATAAGAAAATTACATATGATAGAAAATTTAAAAGTAAGAATAAATTGTCAAACTCATTTCTTGTGAGTTTTGTTAATTTAATCTTTCATGGTGATTCGACTTGACTCGAATTAAAGTATCTACTTAACCAAAACTTAATTAAAAAAAAAAAAAAAAAAAAAAAAAAAATTATTACATATGATAGAAAATTTAAAAGTAAGAATAAATTGTCAAACTCATTTCTTTTGAGTTTTGGGTATTTAATCTTTCACGGTGATGTGACTTGACTCGAATTATAGAATCTATTTATCCAAAACTAAATAAGAAAATTACATTTGATAGAAAATTTAAAAGTAAGAATAAATTGTCAAACTCATTTCTTTTGAGTTTTGGGTATTTAATCTTTCACGGTGATGTGACTTGACTCGAATTAAAGAATCTATTTATCCAAAACTAAATAAGAAAATTACATATGATAGAAAATTTAAAAGTAAGAATAAATTGTCAAACTCATTTCTTTTGAGTTTTGGGTATTTAATCTTTCACGGTGATGTGACTTGACTCGAATTAAAGAATCTATTTATCCAAAACTAAATAAGAAAATTACATATGATAGAAAATTTAAAAGTAAGAATAAATTGTCAAACTCATTGCTTTTGAGTTTTGGGTATTTAATCTTTCACGGTGATGTGACTTGACTCGAATTAAAGAATCTATTTATCCAAAACTAAATAAGAAAATTACATATGATAGAAAATTTAAAAGTAAGAATAAATTGTCAAACTCATTTCTTTTGAGTTTTGGGTATTTAATCTTTCACGGTGATGTGACTTGACTCGAATTAAAGAATCTATTTATCCAAAACTAAATAAGAAAATTACATATGATAGAAAATTTAAAAGTAAGAATAAATTTTCAAACTCATTTCTTTTGAGTTTTGGGTATTTAATCTTTCACGGTGATGTGACTTGACTCGAATTAAAGAATCTATTTATCCAAAACTAAATAAGAAAATTACATATGATAGAAAATTTAAAAGTAAGAATAAATTGTCAAACTCATTTCTTTTGAGTTTTGGGTATTTAATCTTTCACGGTGATGTGACTTGACTCGAATTAAAGAATCTATTTATCCAAAACTAAATAAGAAAATTACATATGATAGAAAATTTAAAAGTAAGAATAAATTGTCAAACTCATTTCTTGTGAGTTTTGTTAATTTAATCTTTCATGGTGATTCGACTTGACTCGAATTAAAGTATCTACTTAACCAAAACTTAATTAAAAAAAAAAAAAAAAAAAAAAAAAATAAAAAAAAAAAAAAAAAAAAAAAATTATTACATATGATAGAAAATTTAAAAGTAAGAATAAATTGTCAAACTCATTTCTTTTGAGTTTTGGGTATTTAATCTTTCACGGTGATGTGACTTGACTCGAATTAAAGAATCTATTTATCCAAAACTAAATAAGAAAATTATATATGATAGAAAATTTAAAAGTAAGAATAAATTGTCAAACTCATTTCTTTTGAGTTTTGGGTATTTAATCTTTCACGGTGATGTGACTTGACTCGAATTATAGAATCTATTTATCCAAAACTAAATAAGAAAATTACATATGATAGAAAATTTAAAAGTAAGAATAAATTGTCAAACTCATTTCTTTTGAGTTTTGGGTATTTAATCTCTCACGGTGATGTGACTTGACTCGAATTAAAGAATCTATTTATCCAAAACTAAATAAGAAAATTACATATGATAGAAAATTTAAAAGTAAGAATAAATTGTCAAACTCATTTCTTTTGAGTTTTGGGTATTTAATCTTTCACGGTGATGTGACTTGACTCGAATTAAAGAATCTATTTATCCAAAACTAAATAAGAAAATTACATATGATAGAAAATTTAAAAGTAAGAATAAATTGTCAAACTCATTTCTTTTGAGTTTTGGGTATTTAATCTTTCACGGTGATGTGACTTGACTCGAATTAAAGAATCTATTTATCCAAAACTAAATAAGAAAATTACATATGATAGAAAATTTAAAAGTAAGAATAAATTGTCAAACTCATTTCTTTTGAGATTTGGGTATTTAATCTTTCACGGTGATGTGACTTGACTCGAATTAAAGAATCTATTTATCCAAAACTAAATAAGAAAATTACATATGATAGAAAATTTAAAAGTAAGAATAAATTGTCAAACTCATTTCTTTTGAGTTTTGGGTATTTAATCTTTCACGGTGATGTGACTTGACTCGAATTAAAGAATCTATTTATCCAAAACTAAATAAGAAAATTACATATGATAGAAAATTTAAAAGTAAGAATAAATTGTCAAACTCATTTCTTTTGAGTTTTGGGTATTTAATCTTTCACGGTGATGTGACTTGACTCGAATTAAAGAATCTATTTATCCAAAACTAAATAAGAAAATTACATATGATAGAAAATTTAAAAGTAAGAATAAATTGTCAAACTCATTTCTTTTGAGTTTTGGGTATTTAATCTTTCACGGTGATGTGACTTGACTCGAATTATAGAATCTATTTATCCAAAACTAAATAAGAAAATTACATATGATAGAAAATTTAAAAGTAAGAATAAATTGTCAAACTCATTTCTTTTGAGTTTTGGGTATTTAATCTTTCACGGTGATGTGACTTGACTCGAATTAAAGAATCTATTTATCCAAAACTAAATAAGAAAATTACATATGATAGAAAATTTAAAAGTAAGAATAAATTGTCAAACTCATTTCTTTTGAGTTTTGGGTATTTAATCTTTCACGGTGATGTGACTTGACTCGAATTAAAGAATCTATTTATCCAAAACTAAATAAGAAAATTACATATGATAGAAAATTTAAAAGTAAGAATAAATTGTCAAACTCATTTCTTTTGAGTTTTGGGTATTTAATCTTTCACGGTGATGTGACTTGACTCGAATTAAAGAATCTATTTATCCAAAACTAAATAAGAAAATTACATATGATAGAAAATTTAAAAGTAAGAATAAATTGTCAAACTCATTTCTTGTGAGTTTTGTTAATTTAATCTTTCATGGTGATTCGACTTGACTCGAATTAAAGTATCTACTTAACCAAAACTTAATTAAAAAAAAAAAAAAAAAAAAAAAAAAAAAAAAAAAAAAAAAAAAAAAAAAAATTATTACATATGATAGAAAATTTAAAAGTAAGAATAAATTGTCAAACTCATTTCTTTTGAGTTTTGGGTATTTAATCTTTCACGGTGATGTGACTTGACTCGAATTAAAGAATCTATTTATCCAAAACTAAATAAGAAAATTACATATGATAGAAAATTTAAAAGTAAGAATAAATTGTCAAACTCATTTCTTTTGAGTTTTGGGTATTTAATCTTTCACGGTGATGTGACTTGACTCGAATTATAGAATCTATTTATCCAAAACTAAATATGAAAATTACATTTGATAGAAAATTTAAAAGTAAGAATAAATTGTCAAACTCATTTCTTTTGAGTTTTGGGTATTTAGTCTTTCACGGTGATGTGACTTGACTCGAATTAAAGAATCTATTTATCCAAAACTAAATAAGAAAATTACATATGATAGAAAATTTAAAAGTAAGAATAAATTGTCAAACTCATTTCTTTTGAGTTTTGGGTATTTAATCTTTCACGGTGATGTGACTTGACTCGAATTAAAGAATCTATTTATCCAAAACTAAATAAGAAAATTACATATGATAGAAAATTTAAAAGTAAGAATAAATTGTCAAACTCATTTCTTTTGAGTTTTGGGTATTTAATCTTTCACGGTGATGTGACTTGACTCGAATTAAAGAATCTATTTATCCAAAACTAAATAAGAAAATTACATATGATAGAAAATTTAAAAGTAAGAATAAATTGTCAAACTCATTTCTTTTGAGTTTTGGGTATTTAATCTTTCACGGTGATGTGACTTGACTCGAATTAAAGAATCTATTTATCCAAAACTAAATAAGAAAATTACATATGATAGAAAATTTAAAAGTAAGAATAAATTGTCAAACTCATTTCTTGTGACTTTTGTTAATTTAATCTTTCATGGTGATTCGACTTGACTCGAATTAAAGTATCTACTTAACCAAAACTTAATTAAAAAAAAAAAAAAAAAAAAAAAAATAAAAAAAAAAAAAAAAAAAAAAAAAAAAAATTATTACATATGATAGAAAATTTAAAAGTAAGAATAAATTGTCAAACTCATTTCTTTTGAGTTTTGGGTATTTAATCTTTCACGGTGATGTGACTTGACTCGAATTAAAGAATCTATTTATCCAAAACTAAATAAGAAAATTACATATGATAGAAAATTTAAAAGTAAGAATAAATTGTCAAACTCATTTCTTTTGAGTTTTGGGTATTTAATCTTTCACGGTGATGTGACTTGACTCGAATTAAAGAATCTATTTATCCAAAACTAAATAAGAAAATTACATATGATAGAAAATTTAAAAGTAAGAATAAATTGTCAAACTCATTTCTTTTGAGTTTTGGGTATTTAATCTTTCACGGTGATGTGACTTGACTCGAATTAAAGAATCTATTTATCCAAAACTAAATAAGAAAATTACATATGATAGAAAATTTAAAAGTAAGAATAAATTGTCAAACTCATTTCTTTTGAGTTTTGGGTATTTAATCTTTCACGGTGATGTGACTTGACTCGAATTAAAGAATCTATTTATCCAAAACTAAATAAGAAAATTACATATGATAGAAAATTTAAAAGTAAGAATAAATTGTCAAACTCATTTCTTTTGAGTTTTGGGTATTTAATCTTTCACGGTGATGTGACTTGACTCGAATTAAAGAATCTATTTATCCAAAACTAAATAAGAAAATTACATATGATAGAAAATTTAAAAGTAAGAATAAATTGTCAAACTCATTTCTTTTGAGTTTTGGGTATTTAATCTTTCACGGTGATGTGACTTGACTCGAATTAAAGAATCTATTTATCCAAAACTAAAGTTTTGGGTATTTAATCTTTCACGGTGATGTGACTTGACTCGAATTAAAGAATCTATTTATCCAAAACTAAATAAGAAAATTACATATGATAGAAAATTTAAAAGTAAGAATAAATTGTCAAACTCATTTCTTTTGAGTTTTGGGTATTTAATCTTTCACGGTGATGTGACTTGACTCGAATTAAAGAATCTATTTATCCAAAACTAAATAAGAAAATTACATATGATAGAAAATTTAAAAGTAAGAATAAATTGTCAAACTCATTTCTTTTGAGTTTTGGGTATTTAATCTTTCACGGTGATGTGACTTGACTCGAATTAAAGAATCTATTTATCCAAAACTAAATAAGAAAATTACATATGATAGAAAATTTAAAAGTAAGAATAAATTGTCAAACTCATTTCTTTTGAGTTTTGGGTATTTAATCTTTCACGGTGATGTGACTTGACTCGAATTAAAGAATCTATTTATCCAAAACTAAATAAGAAAATTACATATGATAGAAAATTTAAAAGTAAGAATAAATTGTCAAACTCATTTCTTTTGAGTTTTGGGTATTTAATCTTTCACGGTGATGTGACTTGACTCGAATTAAAGAATCTATTTATCCAAAACTAAATAAGAAAATTACATATGATAGAAAATTTAAAAGTAAGAATAAATTGTCAAACTCATTTCTTTTGAGTTTTGGGTATTTAATCTTTCACGGTGATGTGACTTGACTCGAATTAAAGAATCTATTTATCCAAAACTAAATAAGAAAATTACATATGATAGAAAATTTAAAAGTAAGAATAAATTGTCAAACTCATTTCTTTTGAGTTTTGGGTATTTAATCTTTCACGGTGATGTGACTTGACTCGAATTAAAGAATCTATTTATCCAAAACTAAATAAGAAAATTACATATGATAGAAAATTTAAAAGTAAGAATAAATTGTCAAACTCATTTCTTGTGAGTTTTGTTAATTTAATCTTTCATGGTGATTCGACTTGACTCGAATTAAAGTATCTACTTAACCAAAACTTAATTAAAAAAAAAAAAAAAAAAAAAAAAATTATTACATATGATAGAAAATTTAAAAGTAAGAATAAATTGTCAAACTCATTTCTTTTGAGTTTTGGGTATTTAATCTTTCACGGTGATGTGACTTGACTCGAATTAAAGAATCTATTTATCCAAAACTAAATAAGAAAATTACATATGATAGAAAATTGAAAAGTAAGAATAAATTGTCAAACTCATTTCTTTTGAGTTTTGGGTATTTAATCTTTCACGGTGATGTGACTTGACTCGAATTAAAGAATCTATTTATCCAAAACTAAATAAGAAAATTACATATGATAGAAAATTTAAAAGTAAGAATAAATTGTCAAACTCATTTCTTTTGAGTTTTGGGTATTTAATCTTTCACGGTGATGTGACTTGACTCGAATTAAAGAATCTATTTATCCAAAACTAAATAAGAAAATTACATGTGATAGAAAATTTAAAAGTAAGAATAAATTGTCAAACTCATTTCTTTTGAGTTTTGGGTATTTAATCTTTCACGGTGATGTGACTTGACTCGAATTAAAGAATCTATTTATCCAAAACTAAATAAGAAAATTACATATGATAGAAAATTTAAAAGTAAGAATAAATTGTCAAACTCATTTCTTTTGAGTTTTGGGTATTTAATCTTTCACGGTGATGTGACTTGACTCGAATTAAAGAATCTATTTATCCAAAACTAAATAAGAAAATTACATATGATAGAAAATTTAAAAGTAAGAATAAATTGTCAAACTCATTTCTTTTGAGTTTTGGGTATTTAATCTTTCACGGTGATGTGACTTGACTCGAATTAAAGAATCTATTTATCCAAAACTAAATAAGAAAATTACATATGATAGAAAATTTAAAAGTAAGAATAAATTGTCAAACTCATTTCTTTTGAGTTTTGGGTATTTAATCTTTCACGGTGATGTGACTTGACTCGAATTAAAGAATCTATTTATCCAAAACTAACTAAGAAAATTACATATGATAGAACATTTAAAAGTAAGAATAAATTGTCAAACTCATTTCTTTTGAGTTTTGGGTATTTAATCTTTCACGGTGATGTGACTTGACTCGAATTAAAGAATCTATTTATCCAAAACTAAATAAGAAAATTACATATGATAGAAAATTTAAAAGTAAGAATAAATTGTCAAACTCATTTCTTTTGAGTTTTGGGTATTTAATCTTTCACGGTGATGTGACTTGACTCGAATTAAAGAATCTATTTATCCAAAACTAAATAAGAAAATTACATATGATAGAAAATTTAAAAGTAAGAATAAATTGTCAAACTCATTTCTTTTGAGTTTTGGGTATTTAATCTTTCACGGTGATGTGACTTGACTCGAATTAAAGAATCTATTTATCCAAAACTAAATAAGAAAATTACATATGATAGAAAATTTAAAAGTAAGAATAAATTGTCAAACTCATTTCTTTTGAGTTTTGGGTATTTAATCTTTCACGGTGATGTGACTTGACTCGAATTAAAGAATCTATTTATCCAAAACTAAATAAGAAAATTACATATGATAGAAAATTTAAAAGTAAGAATAAATTGTCAAACTCATTTCTTTTGAGTTTTGGGTATTTAATCTTTCACGGTGATGTGACTTGACTCGAATTAAAGAATCTATTTATCCAAAACTAAATAAGAAAATTACATATGATAGAAAATTTAAAAGTAAGAATAAATTGTCAAACTCATTTCTTTTGAGTTTTGGGTATTTAATCTTTCACGGTGATGTGACTTGACTCGAATTAAAGAATCTATTTATCCAAAACTAAATAAGAAAATTACATATGATAGAAAATTTAAAAGTAAGAATAAATTGTCAAACTCATTTCTTTTGAGTTTTGGGTATTTAATCTTTCACGGTGATGTGACTTGACTCGAATTAAAGAATCTATTTATCCAAAACTAAATAAGAAAATTACATATGATAGAAAATTTAAAAGTAAGAATAAATTGTCAAACTCATTTCTTTTGAGTTTTGGGTATTTAATCTTTCACGGTGATGTGACTTGACTCGAATTAAAGAATCTATTTAACCAAAACTTAATTAAAAAAAAAAAAAAAAAAAAAAATTATTACATATGATAGAAAATTTAAAAGTAAGAATAAATTGTCAAACTCATTTTTTTTGAGTTTTGGGTATTTAATCTTTCACGGTGATGTGACTTGACTCGAATTAAAGAATCTATTTATCCAAAACTAAATAAGAAAATTACATATGATAGAAAATTGAAAAGTAAGAATAAATTGTCAAACTCATTTCTTTTGAGTTTTGGGTATTTAATCTTTCACGGTGATGTGACTTGACTCGAATTAAAGAATCTATTTATCCAAAACTAAATAAGAAAATTACATATGATAGAAAATTTAAAAGTAAGAATAAATTGTCAAACTCATTTCTTTTGAGTTTTGGGTATTTAATCTTTCACGGTGATGTGACTTGACTCGAATTAAAGAATCTATTTATCCAAAACTAAATAAGAAAATTACATGTGATAGAAAATTTAAAAGTAAGAATAAATTGTCAAACTCATTTCTTTTGAGTTTTGGGTATTTAATCTTTCACGGTGATGTGACTTGACTCGAATTAAAGAATCTATTTATCCAAAACTAAATAAGAAAATTACATATGATAGAAAATTTAAAAGTAAGAATAAATTGTCAAACTCATTTCTTTTGAGTTTTGGGTATTTAATCTTTCACGGTGATGTGACTTGACTCGAATTAAAGAATCTATTTATCCAAAACTAAATAAGAAAATTACATATGATAGAAAATTTAAAAGTAAGAATAAATTGTCAAACTCATTTCTTTTGAGTTTTGGGTATTTAATCTTTCACGGTGATGTGACTTGACTCGAATTAAAGAATCTATTTATCCAAAACTAAATAAGAAAATTACATATGATAGAAAATTTAAAAGTAAGAATAAATTGTCAAACTCATTTCTTTTGAGTTTTGGGTATTTAATCTTTCACGGTGATGTGACTTGACTCGAATTAAAGAATCTATTTATCCAAAACTAACTAAGAAAATTACATATGATAGAACATTTAAAAGTAAGAATAAATTGTCAAACTCATTTCTTTTGAGTTTTGGGTATTTAATCTTTCACGGTGATGTGACTTGACTCGAATTAAAGAATCTATTTATCCAAAACTAAATAAGAAAATTACATATGATAGAAAATTTAAAAGTAAGAATAAATTGTCAAACTCATTTCTTTTGAGTTTTGGGTATTTAATCTTTCACGGTGATGTGACTTGACTCGAATTAAAGAATCTATTTATCCAAAACTAAATAAGAAAATTACATATGATAGAAAATTTAAAAGTAAGAATAAATTGTCAAACTCATTTCTTTTGAGTTTTGGGTATTTAATCTTTCACGGTGATGTGACTTGACTCGAATTAAAGAATCTATTTATCCAAAACTAAATAAGAAAATTACATATGATAGAAAATTTAAAAGTAAGAATAAATTGTCAAACTCATTTCTTTTGAGTTTTGGGTATTTAATCTTTCACGGTGATGTGACTTGACTCGAATTAAAGAATCTATTTATCCAAAACTAAATAAGAAAATTACAAATGATAGAAAATTTAAAAGTAAGAATAAATTGTCAAACTCATTTCTTTTGAGTTTTGGGTATTTAATCTTTCACGGTGATGTGACTTGACTCGAATTAAAGAATCTATTTATCCAAAACTAACTAAGAAAATTACATATGATAGAACATTTAAAAGTAAGAATAAATTGTCAAACTCATTTCTTTTGAGTTTTGGGTATTTAATCTTTCACGGTGATGTGACTTGACTCGAATTAAAGAATCTATTTATCCAAAACTAAATAAGAAAATTACATATGATAGAAAATTTAAAAGTAAGAATAAATTGTCAAACTCATTTCTTTTGAGTTTTGGGTATTTAATCTTTCACGGTGATGTGACTTGACTCGAATTAAAGAATCTATTTATCCAAAACTAAATAAGAAAATTACATATGATAGAAAATTTAAAAGTAAGAATAAATTGTCAAACTCATTTCTTTTGAGTTTTGGGTATTTAATCTTTCACGGTGATGTGACTTGACTCGAATTAAAGAATCTATTTATCCAAAACTAAATAAGAAAATTACATATGATAGAAAATTTAAAAGTAAGAATAAATTGTCAAACTCATTTCTTTTGAGTTTTGGGTATTTAATCTTTCACGGTGATGTGACTTGACTCGAATTAAAGAATCTATTTATCCAAAACTAAATAAGAAAATTACATATGATAGAAAATTTAAAAGTAAGAATAAATTGTCAAACTCATTTCTTTTGAGTTTTGGGTATTTAATCTTTCACGGTGATGTGACTTGACTCGAATTAAAGAATCTATTTATCCAAAACTAAATAAGAAAATTACATATGATAGAAAATTTAAAAGTAAGAATAAATTGTCAAACTCATTTCTTTTGAGTTTTGGGTATTTAATCTTTCACGGTGATGTGACTTGACTCGAATTAAAGAATCTATTTATCCAAAACTAAATAAGAAAATTACATATGATAGAAAATTTAAAAGTAAGAATAAATTGTCAAACTCATTTCTTTTGAGTTTTGGGTATTTAATCTTTCACGGTGATGTGACTTGACTCGAATTAAAGAATCTATTTATCCAAAACTAAATAAGAAAATTACATATGATAGAAAATTTAAAAGTAAGAATAAATTGTCAAACTCATTTCTTTTGAGTTTTGGGTATTTAATCTTTCACGGTGATGTGACTTGACTCGAATTATAGAATCTATTTATCCAAAACTAAATAAGAAAATTACATTTGATAGAAAATTTAAAAGTAAGAATAAATTGTCAAACTCATTTCTTTTGAGTTTTGGGTATTTAATCTTTCACGGTGATGTGACTTGACTCGAATTAAAGAATCTATTTATCCAAAACTAAATAAGAAAATTACATATGATAGAAAATTTAAAAGTAAGAATAAATTGTCAAACTCATTTCTTTTGAGTTTTGGGTATTTAATCTTTCACGGTGATGTGACTTGACTCGAATTAAAGAATCTATTTATCCAAAACTAAATAAGAAAATTACATATGATAGAAAATTTAAAAGTAAGAATAAATTGTCAAACTCATTTCTTTTGAGTTTTGGGTATTTAATCTTTCACGGTGATGTGACTTGACTCGAATTAAAGAATCTATTTATCCAAAACTAAATAAGAAAATTACATATGATAGAAAATTTAAAAGTAAGAATAAATTGTCAAACTCATTTCTTTTGAGTTTTGGGTATTTAATCTTTCACGGTGATGTGACTTGACTCGAATTAAAGAATCTATTTATCCAAAACTAAATAAGAAAATTACATATGATAGAAAATTTAAAAGTAAGAATAAATTGTCAAACTCATTTCTTTTGAGTTTTGGGTATTTAATCTTTCACGGTGATGTGACTTGACTCGAATTAAAGAATCTATTTATCCAAAACTAAATAAGAAAATTACATATGATAGAAAATTTAAAAGTAAGAATAAATTGTCAAACTCATTTCTTTTGAGTTTTGGGTATTTAATCTTTCACGGTGATGTGACTTGACTCGAATTAAAGAATCTATTTATCCAAAACTAACTAAGAAAATTACATATGATAGAACATTTAAAAGTAAGAATAAATTGTCAAACTCATTTCTTTTGAGTTTTGGGTATTTAATCTTTCACGGTGATGTGACTTGACTCGAATTAAAGAATCTATTTATCCAAAACTAAATAAGAAAATTACATATGATAGAAAATTTAAAAGTAAGAATAAATTGTCAAACTCATTTCTTTTGAGTTTTGGGTATTTAATCTTTCACGGTGATGTGACTTGA
>CASGGT010000060.1:0-5000 GCA_949318255.1 Pollenia labialis | reverse complement strand
TGTCAAACTCATTTCTTTTGAGTTTTGGGTATTTAATCTTTCACGGTGATGTGACTTGACTCGAATTATAGAATCTATTTATCCAAAACTAAATATGAAAATTACATATGATAGAAAATTTAAAAGTAAGAATAAATTGTCAAACTCATTTCTTTTGAGTTTTGGGTATTTAATCTTTCACGGTGATGTGACTTGACTCGAATTAAAGAATCTATTTATCCAAAACTAAATAAGAAAATTACATATGATAGAAAATTTAAAAGTAAGAATAAATTGTCAAACTCATTTCTTTTGAGTTTTGGGTATTTAATCTTTCACGGTGATGTGACTTGACTCGAATTAAAGAATCTATTTATCCAAAACTAAATAAGAAAATTACATATGATAGAAAATTTAAAAGTAAGAATAAATTGTCAAACTCATTTCTTTTGAGTTTTGGGTATTTAATCTTTCACGGTGATGTGACTTGACTCGAATTAAAGAATCTATTTATCCAAAACTAAATAAGAAAATTACATATGATAGAAAATTTAAAAGTAAGAATAAATTGTCAAACTCATTTCTTTTGAGTTTTGGGTATTTAATCTTTCACGGTGATGTGACTTGACTCGAATTAAAGAATCTATTTATCCAAAACTAAATAAGAAAATTACATATGATAGAAAATTTAAAAGTAAGAATAAATTGTCAAACTCATTTCTTTTGAGTTTTGGGTATTTAATCTTTCACGGTGATGTGACTTGACTCGAATTATAGAATCTATTTATCCAAAACTAAATAAGAAAATTACATTTGATAGAAAATTTAAAAGTAAGAATAAATTGTCAAACTCATTTCTTTCGAGTTTTGTTAATTTAATCTTTCATGGTGATTCGACTTGACTCGAATTAAAGTATCTACTTAACCAAAACTTAATTAAAAAAAAAAAAAAAAAAAAAAAAAAAAAATAAAAAAAAAAAAAATTATTACATATGATAGAAAATTTAAAAGTAAGAATAAATTGTCAAACTCATTTCTTTTGAGTTTTGGGTATTTAATCTTTCACGGTGATGTGACTTGACTCGAATTAAAGAATCTATTTATCCAAAACTAAATAAGAAAATTACATATGATAGAAAATTTAAAAGTAAGAATAAATTGTCAAACTCATTTCTTTTGAGTTTTGGGTATTTAATCTTTCACGGTGATGTGACTTGACTCGAATTAAAGAATCTATTTATCCAAAACTAAATAAGAAAATTACATATGATAGAAAATTTAAAAGTAAGAATAAATTGTCAAACTCATTTCTTGTGAGTTTTGTTAATTTAATCTTTCATGGTGATTCGACTTGACTCGAATTAAAGTATCTACTTAACCAAAACTTAATTAAAAAAAAAAAAAAAAAAAAAAAATAAAAAAAAAAAAAAAAAATTATTACATATGATAGAAAATTTAAAATGAAAAAATAAATTGTCAAACTCATTTCTTTTGAGTTTTGGGTATTTAATCTTTCACGGTGATGTGACTTGACTCGAATTAAAGAATCTATTTATCCAAAACTAAATAAGAAAATTACATATGATAGAAAATTTAAAAGTAAGAATAAATTGTCAAACTCATTTCTTTTGAGTTTTGGGTATTTAATCTTTCACGGTGATGTGACTTGACTCGAATTAAAGAATCTATTTATCCAAAACTAAATAAGAAAATTACATATGATAGAAAATTTAAAAGTAAGAATAAATTGTCAAACTCATTTCTTTTGAGTTTTGGGTATTTAATCTTTCACGGTGATGTGACTTGACTCGAATTAAAGAATCTATTTATCCAAAACTAAATAAGAAAATTACATATGATAGAAAATTTAAAAGTAAGAATAAATTGTCAAACTCATTTCATTTGAGTTTTGGGTATTTAATCTTTCACGGTGATGTGACTTGACTCGAATTAAAGAATCTATTTATCCAAAACTAAATAAGAAAATTACATATGATAGAAAATTTAAAAGTAAGAATAAATTGTCAAACTCATTTCTTTTGAGTTTTGGGTATTTAATCTTTCACGGTGATGTGACTTGACTCGAATTATAGAATCTATTTATCCAAAACTAAATAAGAAAATTACATTTGATAGAAAATTTAAAAGTAAGAATAAATTGTCAAACTCATTTCTTTTGAGTTTTGGGTATTTAATCTTTCACGGTGATGTGACTTGACTCGAATTAAAGAATCTATTTATCCAAAACTAAATAAGAAAATTACATATGATAGAAAATTTAAAAGTAAGAATAAATTGTCAAACTCATTTCTTTTGAGTTTTGGGTATTTAATCTTTCACGGTGATGTGACTTGACTCGAATTAAAGAATCTATTTATCCAAAACTAAATAAGAAAATTACATATGATAGAAAATTTAAAAGTAAGAATAAATTGTCAAACTCATTTCTTTTGAGTTTTGGGTATTTAATCTTTCACGGTGATGTGACTTGACTCGAATTAAAGAATCTATTTATCCAAAACTAAATAAGAAAATTACATATGATAGAAAATTTAAAAGTAAGAATAAATTGTCAAACTCATTTCTTTTGAGTTTTGGGTATTTAATCTTTCACGGTGATGTGACTTGACTCGAATTAAAGAATCTATTTATCCAAAACTAAATAAGAAAATTACATATGATAGAAAATTTAAAAGTAAGAATAAATTGTCAAACTCATTTCTTGTGAGTTTTGTTAATTTAATCTTTCATGGTGATTCGACTTGACTCGAATTAAAGTATCTACTTAACCAAAACTTAATTAAAAAAAAAAAAAAAAAAAAAAAAAAATAAAAAAAAAAAAAAAAAAAAAAAAAAAAATTATTACATATGATAGAAAATTTAAAAGTAAGAATAAATTGTCAAACTCATTTCTTTTGAGTTTTGGGTATTTAATCTTTCACGGTGATGTGACTTGACTCGAATTATAGAATCTATTTATCCAAAACTAAATAAGAAAATTACATTTGATAGAAAATTTAAAAGTAAGAATAAATTGTCAAACTCATTTCTTTTGAGTTTTGGGTATTTAATCTTTCACGGTGATGTGACTTGACTCGAATTAAAGAATCTATTTATCCAAAACTAAATAAGAAAATTACATATGAGATAATTTAAAAGTAAGAATAAATTGTCAAACTCATTTCTTTTGAGTTTTGGGTATTTAATCTTTCACGGTGATGTGACTTGACTCGAATTAAAGAATCTATTTATCCAAAACTAAATAAGAAAATTACATATGAAAGAAAATTTAAAAGTAAGAATAAATTGTCAAACTCATTTCTTTTGAGTTTTGGGTATTTAATCTTTCACGGTGATGTGACTTGACTCGAATTAAAGAATCTATTTATCCAAAACTAAATAAGAAAATTACATATGATAGAAAATTTAAAAGTAAGAATAAATTGTCAAACTCATTTCTTTTGAGTTTTGGGTATTTAATCTTTCACGGTGATGTGACTTGACTCGAATTAAAGAATCTATTTATCCAAAACTAAATAAGAAAATTACATATGATAGAAAATTTAAAAGTAAGAATAAATTGTCAAACTCATTTCTTTTGAGTTTTGGGTATTTAATCTTTCACGGTGATGTGACTTGACTCGAATTAAAGAATCTATTTATCCAAAACTAAATAAGAAAATTACATATGATAGAAAATTTAAAAGTAAGAATAAATTGTCAAACTCATTTCTTTTGAGTTTTGGGTATTTAATCTTTCACGGTGATGTGACTTGACTCGAATTAAAGAATCTATTTATCCAAAACTAAATAAGAAAATTACATATGATAGAAAATTTAAAAGTAAGAATAAATTGTCAAACTCATTTCTTTTGAGTTTTGGGTATTTAATCTTTCACGGTGATGTGACTTGACTCGAATTAAAGAATCTATTTATCCAAAACTAAATAAGAAAATTACATATGATAGAAAATTTAAAAGTAAGAATAAATTGTCAAACTCATTTCTTGTGAGTTTTGTTAATTTAATCTTTCATGGTGATTCGACTTGACTCGAATTAAAGTATCTACTTAACCAAAACTTAATTAAAAAAAAAAAAAAAAAAAAAAAAAATAAAAAAAAAAAAAAAAAAAAAAAAAATTATTACATATGATAGAAAATTTAAAAGTAAGAATAAATTGTCAAACTCATTTCTTTTGAGTTTTGGGTATTTAATCTTTCACGGTGATGTGACTTGACTCGAATTAAAGAATCTATTTATCCAAAACTAAATAAGAAAATTACATATGATAGAAAATTTAAAAGTAAGAATAAATTGTCAAACTCATTTCTTTTGAGTTTTGGGTATTTAATCTTTCACGGTGATGTGACTTGACTCGAATTAAAGAATCTATTTATCCAAAACTAAATAAGAAAATTACATATGATAGAAAATTTAAAAGTAAGAATAAATTGTCAAACTCATTTCTTTTGAGTTTTGGGTATTTAATCTTTCACGGTGATGTGACTTGACTCGAATTAAAGAATCTATTTATCCAAAACTAAATAAGAAAATTACATATGATAGAAAATTTAAAAGTAAGAATAAATTGTCAAACTCATTTCTTTTGAGTTTTGGGTATTTAATCTTTCACGGTGATGTGACTTGACTCGAATTAAAGAATCTATTTATCCAAAACTAAATAAGAAAATTACATATGATAGAAAATTTAAAAGTAAGAATAAATTGTCAAACTCATTTCTTTTGAGTTTTGGGTATTAAATCTTTCACGGTGATGTGACTTGACTCGAATTAAAGAATCTATTTATCCAAAACTAAATAAGAAAATTACATATGATAGAAAATTTAAAAGTAAGAATAAATTGTCAAACTCATTTCTTTTGAGTTTTGGGTATTTAATCTTTCACGGTGATGTGACTTGACTCGAATTAAAGAATCTATTTATCCAAAACTAAATAATGTATGTATGTATGTATGTATGTATGTATGTTATGTATATATGTATGTATATATGTATGTA
>CASGGT010000059.1:0-48113 GCA_949318255.1 Pollenia labialis | reverse complement strand
ATGAAAATATTTAAATGCGATTTTCTAGCAAACTAGAAGAGCTAGAGCCAAAATAATGAAAATCTGTGATCACTACCAAAAATTGGATTTTCTGAGGATTTTTATATGAAAATAGTTAAATGCGATTTTCTAGCAAACTAGAAGAGCTAGAGCCAAAATAATGAAAATCTGTGATCACTACTAAAAATTGGATTTTCTAAGGATTTTTATATGAAAATATTTAAATGCGATTTTCTAGCAAACTAGAAGAGCTAGACCCAAAATAACGAAAATCTGTGATCACTACTAAAAATTGGATTTTCTAAGGATTTTTATATGAAAATATTTAAATGCGATTTTCTAACAAACTAGAAGAGCTAGAGCCAAAATAATGAAAATCTGTGATCACTACTAAAAATTGGATTTTCTAAGGATTTTTATATGAAAATATTTAAATGCGATTTTCTAGCAAACTAGAAGAGCTAGAGCCAAAATAACGAAAATCTGTGATCACTACCAAAAATTGGATTTTCTTAGGATTTTTATATGAAAATATTTAAATGCGATTTTCTAGCAAACTAGAAGAGCTAGAGCCAAAATAATGAAAATCTGTGATCACTACTAAAAATTGGATTTTCTAAGGATTTTTATATGAAAATATTTAAATGCGATTTTCTAGCAAACTAGAAGAGCTAGAGCCAAAATAATGAAAATCTGTGATCACTACTAAAAATTGGATTTTCTTAGGATTTTTATATGAAAATATTTAAATGCGATTTTCTAGCAAACTAGAAGAGCTAGAGCCAAAATAATGAAAATCTGTGATCACTACTAAAAATTGGATTTTCTTAGGATTTTTATATGAAAATATTTAAATGCGATTTTCTAGCAAACTAGAAGAGCTAGAGCCAAAATAATGAAAATCTGTGATCACTACTAAAAATTGGATTTTCTTAGGATTTTTATATGAAAATATTTAAATGCGATTTTCTAGCAAACTAGAAGAGCTAGAGCCAAAATAATGAAAATCTGTGATCACTACTAAAAATTGGATTTTCTTAGGATTTTTATATGAAAATATTTAAATGCGATTTTCTAGCAAACTAGAAGAGCTAGAGCCAAAATAATGAAAATCTGTGATCACTACTAAAAATTGGATTTTCTAAGGATTTTTATATGAAAATATTTAAATGCGATTTTCTAGCAAACTAGAAGAGCTAGAGCCAAAATAATGAAAATCTGTGATCACTACTAAAAATTGGATTTTCTTAGGATTTTTATATGAAAATATTTAAATGCGATTTTCTAGCAAACTAGAAGAGCTAGAGCCAAAATAACGAAAATCTGTGATCACTACTAAAAATTGGATTTTCTAAGGATTTTTATATGAAAATATTTAAATGCGATTTTCTAGCAAACTAGAAGAGCTAGAGCCAAAATAATGAAAATCTGTGATCACTACTAAAAATTGGATTTTCTTAGGATTTTTATATGAAAATATTTAAATGCGATTTTCTAGCAAACTAGAAGAGCTAGAGCCAAAATAATGAAAATCTGTGATCACTACTAAAAATTGGATTTTCTTAGGATTTTTATATGAAAATATTTAAATGCGATTTTCTAGCAAACTAGAAGAGCTAGAGCCAAAATAATGAAAATCTGTGATCACTACTAAAAATTGGATTTTCTGAGGATTTTTATATGAAAATATTTAAATGCGATTTTCTAGCAAACTAGAAGAGCTAGAGCCAAAATAATGAAAATCTGTGATCACTACTAAAAATTGGATTTTCTTAGGATTTTTATATGAAAATATTTAAATGCGATTTTCTAGCAAACTAGAAGAGCTAGAGCCAAAATAATGAAAATCTGTGATCACTACTAAAATTGGATTTTCTAAGATTTTTATATGAAAATATTTAAATGCGATTTTCTAGCAAACTAGAAGAGCTAGAGCCAAAATAATGAAAATCTGTGATCACTACTAAAAATTGGATTTTCTTAGGATTTTTATATGAAAATATTTAAATGCGATTTTCTAGCAAACTAGAAGAGCTAGAGCCAAAATAACGAAAATCTGTGATCACTACTAAAAATTGGATTTTCTAAGGATTTTTATATGAAAATATTTAAATGCGATTTTCTAGCAAACTAGAAGAGCTAGAGCCAAAATAATGAAAATCTGTGATCACTACTAAAAATTGGATTTTCTTAGGATTTTTATATGAAAATATTTAAATGCGATTTTCTAGCAAACTAGAAGAGCTAGAGCCAAAATAATGAAAATCTGTGATCACTACTAAAAATTGGATTTTCTTAGGATTTTTATATGAAAATATTTAAATGCGATTTTCTAGCAAACTAGAAGAGCTAGAGCCAAAATAACGAAAATCTGTGATCACTACTAAAAATTGGATTTTCTAAGGATTTTTATATGAAAATATTTAAATGCGATTTTCTAGCAAACTAGAAGAGCTAGAGCCAAAATAATGAAAATCTGTGATCACTACTAAAAATTGGATTTTCTAAGGATTTTTATATGAAAATATTTAAATGCGATTTTCTAGCAAACTAGAAGAGCTAGAGCCAAAATAACGAAAATCTGTGATCACTACCAAAAATTGGATTTTCTTAGGATTTTTATATGAAAATATTTAAATGCGATTTTCTAACAAACTAGAAGAGCTAGAGCCAAAATAATGAAAATCTGTGATCACTACTAAAAATTGGATTTTCTAAGGATTTTTATATGAAAATATTTAAATGCGATTTTCTAGCAAACTAGAAGAGCTAGAGCCAAAATAATGAAAATCTGTGATCACTACTAAAAATTGGATTTTCTAAGGATTTTTATATGAAAATATTTAAATGCGATTTTCTAGCAAACTAGAAGAGCTAGAGCCAAAATAATGAAAATCTGTGATCACTACTAAAAATTGGATTTTCTTAGGATTTTTATATGAAAATATTTAAATGCGATTTTCTAGCAAACTAGAAGAGCTAGAGCCAAAATAATGAAAATCTGTGATCACTACTAAAAATTGGATTTTCTTAGGATTTTTATATGAAAATATTTAAATGCGATTTTCTAGCAAACTAGAAGAGCTAGAGCCAAAATAATGAAAATCTGTGATCACTACTAAAAATTGGATTTTCTTAGGATTTTTATATGAAAATATTTAAATGCGATTTTCTAGCAAACTAGAAGAGCTAGAGCCAAAATAATGAAAATCTGTGATCACTACTAAAAATTGGATTTTCTTAGGATTTTTATATGAAAATATTTAAATGCGATTTTCTAGCAAACTAGAAGAGCTAGAGCCAAAATAATGAAAATCTGTGATCACTACCAAAAATTGGATTTTCTGAGGATTTTTATATGAAAATAGTTAAATGCGATTTTCTAGCAAACTAGAAGAGCTAGAGCCAAAATAATGAAAATCTGTGATCACTACTAAAAATTGGATTTTCTAAGGATTTTTATATGAAAATATTTAAATGCGATTTTCTAGCAAACTAGAAGAGCTAGAGCCAAAATAACGAAAATCTGTGATCACTACTAAAAATTGGATTTTCTAAGGATTTTTATATGAAAATATTTAAATGCGATTTTCTAGCAAACTAGAAGAGCTAGAGCCCAAAATAATGAAAATCTGTGATCACTACTAAAAATTGGATTTTCTAAGGATTTTTATATGAAAATATTTAAATGCGATTTTCTAGCAAACTAGAAGAGCTAGAGCCAAAATAACGAAAATCTGTGATCACTACCAAAAATTGGATTTTCTTAGGATTTTTATATGAAAATATTTAAATGCGATTTTCTAGCAAACTAGAAGAGCTAGAGCCAAAATAATGAAAATCTGTGATCACTACTAAAAATTGGATTTTCTAAGGATTTTTATATGAAAATATTTAAATGCGATTTTCTAGCAAACTAGAAGAGCTAGAGCCAAAATAATGAAAATCTGTGATCACTACTAAAAATTGGATTTCTTAGGATTTTTATATGAAAATATTTAAATGCGATTTTCTAGCAAACTAGAAGAGCTAGAGCCAAAATAATGAAAATCTGTGATCACTACTAAAAATTGGATTTTCTTAGGATTTTTATATGAAAATATTTAAATGCGATTTTCTAGCAAACTAGAAGAGCTAGAGCCAAAATAATGAAAATCTGTGATCACTACTAAAAATTGGATTTTCTTAGGATTTTTATATGAAAATATTTAAATGCGATTTTCTAGCAAACTAGAAGAGCTAGAGCCAAAATAATGAAAATCTGTGATCACTACTAAAAATTGGATTTTCTAAGGATTTTTATATGAAAATATTTAAATGCGATTTTCTAGCAAACTAGAAGAGCTAGAGCCAAAATAATGAAAATCTGTGATCACTACTAAAAATTGGATTTTCTTAGGATTTTTATATGAAAATATTTAAATGCGATTTTCTAGCAAACTAGAAGAGCTAGAGCCAAAATAATGAAAATCTGTGATCACTACTAAAAATTGGATTTTCTTAGGATTTTTATATGAAAATATTTAAATGCGATTTTCTAGCAAACTAGAAGAGCTAGAGCCAAAATAATGAAAATCTGTGATCGCTACTAAAAATTGGATTTTCTTAGGATTTTTATATGAAAATATTTAAATGCGATTTTCTAGCAAACTAGAAGAGCTAGAGCCAAAATAATGAAAATCTGTGATCACTACCAAAAATTGGATTTTCTTAGGATTTTTATATGAAATATTTAAATGCGATTTTCTAGCAAACTAGAAGAGCTAGAGCCAAAATAATGAAAATCTGTGATCACTACTAAAAATTGGATTTTCTTAGGATTTTTATATGAAAATATTTAAATGCGATTTTCTAGCAAACTAGAAGAGCTAGAGCCAAAATAATGAAAATCTGTGATCACTACTAAAAATTGGATTTTCTTAGGATTTTTATATGAAAATATTTAAATGCGATTTTCTAGCAAACTAGAAGAGCTAGAGCCAAAATAATGAAAATCTGTGATCACTACTAAAAATTGGATTTTCTTAGGATTTTTATATGAAAATATTTAATGCGATTTTCTAGCAAACTAGAAGAGCTAGAGCCAAAATAACGAAAATCTGTGATCACTACCAAAAATTGGATTTTCTTAGGATTTTTATATGAAAATATTTAAATGCGATTTTCTAGCAAACTAGAAGAGCTAGAGCCAAAATAATGAAAATCTGTGATCACTACTAAAAATTGGATTTTCTTAGGATTTTTATATGAAAATATTTAAATGCGATTTTCTAGCAAACTAGAAGAGCTAGAGCCAAAATAATGAAAATCTGTGATCACTACTAAAAATTGGATTTTCTTAGGATTTTTATATGAAAATATTTAAATGCGATTTTCTAGCAAACTAGAAGAGCTAGAGCCAAAATAATGAAAATCTGTGATCACTACTAAAAATTGGATTTTCTAAGGATTTTTATATGAAAATATTTAAATGCGATTTTCTAGCAAACTAGAAGAGCTAGAGCCAAAATAACGAAAATCTGTGATCACTACTAAAAATTGGATTTTCTAAGGATTTTTATATGAAAATATTTAAATGCGATTTTCTAGCAAACTAGAAGAGCTAGAGCCAAAATAATGAAAATCTGTGATCACTACTAAAAATTGGATTTTCTTAGGATTTTTATATGAAAATATTTAAATGCGATTTTCTAGCAAACTAGAAGAGCTAGAGCCAAAATAATGAAAATCTGTGATCACTACTAAAAATTGGATTTTCTAAGGATTTTTATATGAAAATATTTAAATGCGATTTTCTAGCAAACTAGAAGAGCTAGAGCCAAAATAATGAAAATCTGTGATCACTACTAAAAATTGGATTTTCTTAGGATTTTTATATGAAAATATTTAAATGCGATTTTCTAGCAAACTAGAAGAGCTAGAGCCAAAATAATGAAAATCTGTGATCACTACTAAAAATTGGATTTTCTTAGGATTTTTATATGAAAATATTTAAATGCGATTTTCTAGCAAACTAGAAGAGCTAGAGCCAAAATAACGAAAATCTGTGATCACTACTAAAAATTGGATTTTCTAAGGATTTTTATATGAAAATATTTAAATTAGCAAACTAGAAGAGCTAGAGCCAAAATAACGAAAATCTGTGATCACTACTAAAAATTGGATTTTCTTAGGATTTTTATATGAAAATATTTAAATGCGATTTTCTAGCAAACTAGAAGAGCTAGAGCCAAAATAACGAAAATCTGTGATCACTACTAAAAATTGGATTTTCTTAGGATTTTTATATGAAAATATTTAAATGCGATTTTCTAGCAAACTAGAAGAGCTAGAGCCAAAATAATGAAAATCTGTGATCACTACTAAAAATTGGATTTTCTAAGGATTTTTATATGAAAATATTTAAATGCGATTTTCTAGCAAACTAGAAGAGCTAGAGCCAAAATAATGAAAATCTGTGATCACTACTAAAAATTGGATTTTCTTAGGATTTTTATATGAAAATATTTAAATGCGATTTTCTAGCAAACTAGAAGAGCTAGAGCCAAAATAACGAAAATCTGTGATCACTACTAAAAATTGGATTTTCTTAGGATTTTTATATGAAAATATTTAAATGCGATTTTCTAGCAAACTAGAAGAGCTAGAGCCAAAATAACGAAAATCTGTGATCACTACTAAAAATTGGATTTTCTAAGGATTTTTATATGAAAATATTTAAATGCGATTTTCTAGCAAACTAGAAGAGCTAGAGCCAAAATAATGAAAATCTGTGATCACTACTAAAAATTGGATTTTCTTAGGATTTTTATATGAAAATATTTAAATGCGATTTTCTAGCAAACTAGAAGAGCTAGAGCCAAAATAACGAAAATCTGTGATCACTACTAAAAATTGGATTTTCTAAGGATTTTTATATGAAAATATTTAAATGTCAAACTAGAAGAGCTAGAGCCAAAATAACGAAAATCTGTGATCACTACTAAAAATTGGATTTTCTTAGGATTTTTATATGAAAATATTTAAATGCGATTTTCTAGCAAACTAGAAGAGCTAGAGCCAAAATAACGAAAATCTGTGATCACTACTAAAAATTGGATTTTCTTAGGATTTTTATATGAAAATATTTAAATGCGATTTTCTAGCAAACTAGAAGAGCTAGAGCCAAAATAATGAAAATCTGTGATCACTACTAAAAATTGGATTTTCTAAGGATTTTTATATGAAAATATTTAAATGCGATTTTCTAGCAAACTAGAAGAGCTAGAGCCAAAATAATGAAAATCTGTGATCACTACTAAAAATTGGATTTTCTTAGGATTTTTATATGAAAATATTTAAATGCGATTTTCTAGCAAACTAGAAGAGCTAGAGCCAAAATAACGAAAATCTGTGATCACTACTAAAAATTGGATTTTCTAAGGATTTTTATATGAAAATATTTAAATGCGATTTTCTAGCAAACTAGAAGAGCTAGAGCCAAAATAACGAAAATCTGTGATCACTACTAAAAATTGGATTTTCTAAGGATTTTTATATGAAAATATTTAAATGCGATTTTCTAGCAAACTAGAAGAGCTAGAGCCAAAATAACGAAAATCTGTGATCACTACTAAAAATTGGATTTTCTAAGGATTTTTATATGAAAATATTTAAATGCGATTTTCTAGCAAACTAGAAGAGCTAGAGCCAAAATAACGAAAATCTGTGATCACTACTAAAAATTGGATTTTCTTAGGATTTTTATATGAAAATATTTAAATGCGATTTTCTAGCAAACTAGAAGAGCTAGAGCCAAAATAACGAAAATCTGTGATCACTACTAAAAATTGGATTTTCTAAGGATTTTTATATGAAAATATTTAAATGCGATTTTCTAGCAAACTAGAAGAGCTAGAGCCAAAATAATGAAAATCTGTGATCACTACTAAAAATTGGATTTTCTTAGGATTTTTATATGAAAATATTTAAATGCGATTTTCTAGCAAACTAGAAGAGCTAGAGCCAAAATAATGAAAATCTGTGATCACTACTAAAAATTGGATTTTCTTAGGATTTTTATATGAAAATATTTAAATGCGATTTTCTAGCAAACTAGAAGAGCTAGAGCCTAAATAATGAAAATCTGTGATCACTACTAAAAATTGGATTTTCTTAGGATTTTTATATGAAAATATTTAAATGCGATTTTCTAGCAAACTAGAAGAGCTAGAGCCAAAATAACGAAAATCTGTGATCACTACTAAAAATTGGATTTTCTAAGGATTTTTATATGAAAATATTTAAATGCGATTTTCTAGCAAACTAGAAGAGCTAGAGCCAAAATAACGAAAATCTGTGATCACTACTAAAAATTGGATTTTCTTAGGATTTTTATATGAAAATATTTAAATGCGATTTTCTAGCAAACTAGAAGAGCTAGAGCCAAAATAACGAAAATCTGTGATCACTACTAAAAATTGGATTTTCTAAGGATTTTTATATGAAAATATTTAAATGCGATTTTCTAGCAAACTAGAAGAGCTAGAGCCAAAATAATGAAAATCTGTGATCACTACTAAAAATTGGATTATCTAAGGATTTTTATATGAAAATATTTAAATGCGATTTTCTAGCAAACTAGAAGAGCTAGAGCCTAAATAATGAAAATCTGTGATCACTACTAAAAATTGGATTTTCTTAGGATTTTTATATGAAAATATTTAAATGCGATTTTCTAGCAAACTAGAAGAGCTAGAGCCAAAATAATGAAAATCTGTGATCACTACTAAAAATTGGATTTTCTTAGGATTTTTATATGAAAATATTTAAATGCGATTTTCTAGCAAACTAGAAGAGCTAGAGCCAAAATAACGAAAATCTGTGATCACTACTAAAAATTGGATTTTCTAAGGATTTTTATATGAAAATATTTAAATGCGATTTTCTAGCAAACTAGAAGAGCTAGAGCCAAAATAATGAAAATCTGTGATCACTACTAAAAATTGGATTTTCTTAGGATTTTTATATGAAAATATTTAAATGCGATTTTCTAGCAAACTAGAAGAGCTAGAGCCAAAATAATGAAAATCTGTGATCACTACTAAAAATTGGATTTTCTTAGGATTTTTATATGAAAATATTTAAATGCGATTTTCTAGCAAACTAGAAGAGCTAGAGCCAAAATAACGAAAATCTGTGATCACTACTAAAAATTGGATTTTCTAAGGATTTTTATATGAAAATATTTAAATGCGATTTTCTAGCAAACTAGAAGAGCTAGAGCCAAAATAACGAAAATCTGTGATCACTACTAAAAATTGGATTTTCTAAGGATTTTTATATGAAAATATTTAAATGCGATTTTCTAGCAAACTAGAAGAGCTAGAGCCAAAATAACGAAAATCTGTGATCACTACTAAAAATTGGATTTTCTAAGGATTTTTATATGAAAATATTTAAATGCGATTTTCTAGCAAACTAGAAGAGCTAGAGCCAAAATAACGAAAATCTGTGATCACTACTAAAAATTGGATTTTCTAAGGATTTTTATATGAAAATATTTAAATGCGATTTTCTAGCAAACTAGAAGAGCTAGAGCCAAAATAACGAAAATCTGTGATCACTACTAAAAATTGGATTTTCTTAGGATTTTTATATGAAAATATTTAAATGCGATTTTCTAGCAAACTAGAAGAGCTAGAGCCAAAATAACGAAAATCTGTGATCACTACTAAAAATTGGATTTTCTTAGGATTTTTATATGAAAATATTTAAATGCGATTTTCTAGCAAACTAGAAGAGCTAGAGCCAAAATAACGAAAATCTGTGATCACTACTAAAAATTGGATTTTCTTAGGATTTTTATATGAAAATATTTAAATGCGATTTTCTAGCAAACTAGAAGAGCTAGAGCCAAAATAACGAAAATCTGTGATCACTACTAAAAATTGGATTTTCTTAGGATTTTTATATGAAAATATTTAAATGCGATTTTCTAGCAAACTAGAAGAGCTAGAGCCAAAATAATGAAAATCTGTGATCACTACTAAAAATTGGATTTTCTAAGGATTTTTATATGAAAATATTTAAATGCGATTTTCTAGCAAACTAGAAGAGCTAGAGCCAAAATAATGAAAATCTGTGATCACTACTAAAAATTGGATTTTCTAAGGATTTTTATATGAAAATATTTAAATGCGATTTTCTAGCAAACTAGAAGAGCTAGAGCCAAAATAACGAAAATCTGTGATCACTACTAAAAATTGGATTTTCTTAGGATTTTTATATGAAAATATTTAAATGCGATTTTCTAGCAAACTAGAAGAGCTAGAGCCAAAATAACGAAAATCTGTGATCACTACTAAAAATTGGATTTTCTAAGGATTTTTATATGAAAATATTTAAATGCGATTTTCTAGCAAACTAGAAGAGCTAGAGCCTAAATAACGAAAATCTGTGATCACTACTAAAAATTGGATTTTCTAAGGATTTTTATATGAAAATATTTAAATGCGATTTTCTAGCAAACTAGAAGAGCTAGAGCCAAAATAATGAAAATCTGTGATCACTACTAAAAATTGGATTTTCTTAGGATTTTTATATGAAAATATTTAAATGCGATTTTCTAGCAAACTAGAAGAGCTAGAGCCAAAATAACGAAAATCTGTGATCACTACTAAAAATTGGATTTTCTTAGGATTTTTATATGAAAATATTTAAATGCGATTTTCTAGCAAACTAGAAGAGCTAGAGCCAAAATAATGAAAATCTGTGATCACTACTAAAAATTGGATTTTCTTAGGATTTTTATATGAAAATATTTAAATGCGATTTTCTAGCAAACTAGAAGAGCTAGAGCCAAAATAACGAAAATCTGTGATCACTACTAAAAATTGGATTTTCTAAGGATTTTTATATGAAAATATTTAAATGCGATTTTCTAGCAAACTAGAAGAGCTAGAGCCAAAATAACGAAAATCTGTGATCACTACTAAAAATTGGATTTTCTAAGGATTTTTATATGAAAATATTTAAATGCGATTTTCTAGCAAACTAGAAGAGCTAGAGCCAAAATAATGAAAATCTGTGATCACTACTAAAAATTGGATTTTCTAAGGATTTTTATATGAACATATTTAAATGCGATTTTCTAGCAAACTAGAAGAGCTAGAGCCAAAATAATGAAAATCTGTGATCACTACTAAAAATTGGATTTTCTAAGGATTTTTATATGAACATATTTAAATGCGATTTTCTAGCAAACTAGAAGAGCTAGAGCCAAAATAATGAAAATCTGTGATCACTACTAAAAATTGGATTTTCTAAGGATTTTTATATGAAAATATTTAAATGCGATTTTCTAGCAAACTAGAAGAGCTAGAGCCAAAATAACGAAAATCTGTGATCACTACTAAAAATTGGATTTTCTTAGGATTTTTATATGAAAATATTTAAATGCGATTTTCTAGCAAACTAGAAGAGCTAGAGCCAAAATAATGAAAATCTGTGATCACTACTAAAAATTGGATTTTCTTAGGATTTTTATATGAAAATATTTAAATGCGATTTTCTAGCAAACTAGAAGAGCTAGAGCCAAAATAATGAAAATCTGTGATCACTACTAAAAATTGGATTTTCTTAGGATTTTTATATGAAAATATTTAAATGCGATTTTCTAGCAAACTAGAAGAGCTAGAGCCAAAATAATGAAAATCTGTGATCACTACTAAAAATTGGATTTTCTTAGGATTTTTATATGAAAATATTTAAATGCGATTTTCTAGCAAACTAGAAGAGCTAGAGCCAAAATAATGAAAATCTGTGATCACTACTAAAAATTGGATTTTCTGAGGATTTTTATATGAAAATATTTAAATGCGATTTTCTAGCAAACTAGAAGAGCTAGAGCCAAAATAATGAAAATCTGTGATCACTACCAAAAATTGGATTTTCTGAGGATTTTTATATGAAAATATTTAAATGCGATTTTCTAGCAAACTAGAAGAGCTAGAACCAAAATAACGAAAATCTGTGATCACAACTAAAAATTGGATTTTCTGAGGATTTTTATATGAAAATATTTAAATGCGATTTTCTAGCAAACTAGAAGAGCTAGAGCCAAAATAACGAAAATCTGTGATCACTACTAAAAATTGGATTTTCTAAGGATTTTTATATGAAAATATTTAAATGCGATTTTCTAACAAACTTGAAGAGCTAGAGCCAAAATAACGAAAATCTGTGATCACTACTAAAAATTGGATTTTCTTAGGATTTTTATATGAAAATATTTAAATGCGATTTTCTAGCACACTAGAAGAGCTAGAGCCAAAATAACGAAAATCTGTGATCACTACCAAAAATTGGATTTTCTTAGGATTTTTATATGAAAATATTTAAATGCGATTTTCTAACAAACTAGAAGAGCTAGAGCCAAAATAATGAAAATCTGTGATCACTACTAAAAATTGGATTTTCTTAGGATTTTTATATGAAAATATTTAAATGCGATTTTCTAGCAAACTAGAAGAGCTAGAGCCAAAATAATGAAAATCTGTGATCACTACTAAAAATTGGATTTTCTAAGGATTTTTATATGAAAATATTTAAATGCGATTTTCTAGCAAACTAGAAGAGCTAGAGCCAAAATAATGAAAATCTGTGATCACTACTAAAAATTGGATTTTCTAAGGATTTTTATATGAAAATATTTAAATGCGATTTTCTAGCAAACTAGAAGAGCTAGAGCCAAAATAACGAAAATCTGTGATCACTACTAAAAATTGGATTTTCTAAGGATTTTTATATGAAAATATTTAAATGCGATTTTCTAGCAAACTAGAAGAGCTAGAGCCAAAATAACGAAAATCTGTGATCACTACTAAAAATTGGATTTTCTAAGGATTTTTATATGAAAATATTTAAATGCGATTTTCTAGCAAACTAGAAGAGCTAGAGCCAAAATAATGAAAATCTGTGATCACTACTAAAAATTGGATTTTCTAAGGATTTTTATATGAAAATATTTAAATGCGATTTTCTAGCAAACTAGAAGAGCTAGAGCCAAAATAATGAAAATCTGTGATCACTACTAAAAATTGGATTTTCTGAGGATTTTTATATGAAAATATTTAAATGCGATTTTCTAGCAAACTAGAAGAGCTAGAGCCAAAATAATGAAAATCTGTGATCACTACTAAAAATTGGATTTTCTTAGGATTTTTATATGAAAATATTTAAATGCGATTTTCTAGCAAACTAGAAGAGCTAGAGCCAAAATAATGACAATCTGTGATCACTACTAAAAATTGGATTTCCTTAGGATTTTTATATGAAAATATTTAAATGCGATCTTCTAGCAAACTAGAAGAGCTAGAGCCAAAATAATGACAATCTGTGATCACTACTAAAAATTGGATTTCCTTAGGATTTTTATATGAAAATATTTAAATGCGATCTTCTAGCAAACTAGAAGAGCTAGAGCCAAAATAATGACAATCTGTGATCACTACTAAAAATTGGATTTCCTTAGGATTTTTATATGAAAATATTTAAATGCGATTTTCTAGCAAACTAGAAGAGCTAGAGCCAAAATAATGACAATCTGTGATCACTACTAAAAATTGGATTTCCTTAGGATTTTTATATGAAAATATTTAAATGCGATTTTCTAGCAAACTAGAAGAGCTAGAGCCAAAATAACGAAAATCTGTGATCACTACCAAAAATTGGATTTTCTGAGGATTTTTATATGAAAATATTTAAATGCGATTTTCTAGCAAACTAGAAGAGCTAGAGCCAAAATAATGACAATCTGTGATCACTACTAAAAATTGGATTTTCTTAGGATTTTTATATGAAAATATTTTCTAGCAAACTAGAAGAGCTAGAGCCAAAATAATGAAAATCTGTGATCACTACTAAAAATTGGATTTTCTTAGGATTTTTATATGAAAATATTTAAATGCGATTTTCTAGCAAACTAGAAGAGCTAGAGCCAAAATAATGAAAATCTGTGATCACTACTAAAAATTGGATTTTCTTAGGATTTTTATATGAAAATATTTAAATGCGATTTTTTAGCAAACTAGAAGAGCTAGAGCCAAAATAATGAAAATCTGTGATCACTACCAAAAATTGGATTTTCTGAGGATTTTTATATGAAAATATTTAAATGCGATTTTCTAGCAAACTAGAAGAGCTAGAGCCAAAATAATGAAAATCTGTGATCACTACTAAAAATTGGATTTTCTAAGGATTTTTATATGAAAATATTTAAATGCGATTTTCTAGCAAACTAGAAGAGCTAGAGCCAAAATAATGAAAATCTGTGATCACTACTGAAAATTGGATTTTCTAAGGATTTTTATATGAAAATATTTAAATGCGATTTTCTAACAAACTAGAAGAGCTAGAGCCAAAATAATGAAAATCTGTGATCACTACTGAAAATTGGATTTTCTAAGGATTTTTATATGAAAATATTTAAATGCGATTTTTTAGCAAACTAGAAGAGCTAGAGCCAAAATAACGAAAATCTGTGATCACTACCAAAAATTGGATTTTCTTAGGATTTTTATATGAAAATATTTAAATGCGATTTTCTAGCAAACTAGAAGAGCTAGAGCCAAAATAACGAAAATCTGTGATCACTACTAAAAATTGGATTTTCTAAGGATTTTTATATGAAAATATTGAAATGCGATTTTCTAGCAAACTAGAAGAGCTAGAGCCAAAATAATGAAAATCTGTGATCACAACTAAAAATTGGATTTTCTGAGGATTTTTATATGAAAATATTTAAATGCGATTTTCTAGCAAACTAGAAGAGCTAGAGCCAAAATAATGAAAATCTGTGATCACTACTAAAAATTGGATTTTCTTAGGATTTTTATATGAAAATATTTAAATGCGATTTTCTAGCAAACTAGAAGAGCTAGAGCCAAAATAATGAAAATCTGTGATCACTACTAAAAATTGGATTTTCTTAGGATTTTTATATGAAAATATTTAAATGCGATTTTCTAGCAAACTAGAAGAGCTAGAGCCAAAATAATGAAAATCTGTGATCACTACTAAAAATTGGATTTTCTGAGGATTTTTATATGAAAATATTTAAATGCGATTTTCTAGCAAACTAGAAGAGCTAGAGCCAAAATAACGAAAATCTGTGATCACTACCAAAAATTGGATTTTCTTAGGATTTTCATATGAAAATATTTAAATGCGATTTTCTAGCAAACTAGAAGAGCTAGAGCCAAAATAATGAAAATCTGTGATCACTACTAAAAATTGGATTTTCTTAGGATTTTTATATGAAAATATTTAAATGCGATTTTCTAGCAAACTAGAAGAGCTAGAGCCAAAATAATGAAAATCTGTGATCACTACTAAAAATTGGATTTTCTTAGGATTTTTATATGAAAATATTTAAATGCGATTTTCTAGCAAACTAGAAGAGCTAGAGCCAAAATAATGAAAATCTGTGATCACTACTAAAAATTGGATTTTCTTAGGATTTTTATATGAAAATATTTAAATGCGATTTTCTAGCAAACTAGAAGAGCTAGAGCCAAAATAACGAAAATCTGTGATCACTACCAAAAATTGGATTTTCTTAGGATTTTTATATGAAAATATTTAAATGCGATTTTCTAGCAAACTAGAAGAGCTAGAGCCAAAATAATGAAAATCTGTGATCACTACTAAAAATTGGATTTTCTTAGGATTTTTATATGAAAATATTTAAATGCGATTTTCAAGCAAACTAGAAGAGCTAGAGCCAAAATAATGAAAATCTGTGATCACTACCAAAAATTGGATTTTCTGAGGATTTTTATATGAAAATATTTAAATGCGATTTTCTAGCAAACTAGAAGAGCTAGAGCCAAAATAATGAAAATCTGTGATCACTACTAAAAATTGGATTTTCTTAGGATTTTTATATGAAAATATTTAAATGCGATTTTCTAGCAAACTAGAAGAGCTAGAGCCAAAATAACGAAAATCTGTGATCACTACTAAAAATTGGATTTTTTAAGGATTTTTATATGAAAATATTGAAATGCGATTTTCTAGCAAACTAGAAGAGCTAGAGCCAAAATAATGAAAATCTGTGATCACAACTAAAAATTGGATTTTCTGAGGATTTTTATATGAAAATATTTAAATGCGATTTTCTAGCAAACTAGAAGAGCTAGAGCCAAAATAATGAAAATCTGTGATCACTACTAAAAATTGGATTTTCTTAGGATTTTTATATGAAAATATTTAAATGCGATTTTCTAGCAAACTAGAAGAGCTAGAGCCAAAATAATGAAAATCTGTGATCACTACTAAAAATTGGATTTTCTTAGGATTTTTATATGAAAATATTTAAATGCGATTTTCTAGCAAACTAGAAGAGCTAGAGCCAAAATAATGAAAATCTGTGATCACTACTAAAAATTGGATTTTCTTAGGATTTTTATATGAAAATATTTAAATGCGATTTTCTAGCAAACTAGAAGAGCTAGAGCCAAAATAACGAAAATCTGTGATCACTACCAAAAATTGGATTTTCTTAGGATTTTTATATGAAAATATTTAAATGCGATTTTCTAGCAAACTAGAAGAGCTAGAGCCAAAATAATGAAAATCTGTGATCACTACTAAAAATTGGATTTTCTTAGGATTTTTATATGAAAATATTTAAATGCGATTTTCTAGCAAACTAGAAGAGCTAGAGCCAAAATAATGAAAATCTGTGATCACTACCAAAAATTGGATTTTCTGAGGATTTTTATATGAAAATATTTAAATGCGATTTTCTAGCAAACTAGAAGAGCTAGAGCCAAAATAATGAAAATCTGTGATCACTACTAAAAATTGGATTTTCTTAGGATTTTTATATGAAAATATTTAAATGCGATTTTCTAGCAAACTAGAAGAGCTAGAGCCAAAATAACGAAAATCTGTGATCACTACTAAAAATTGGATTTTTTAAGGATTTTTATATGAAAATATTGAAATGCGATTTTCTAGCAAACTAGAAGAGCTAGAGCCAAAATAATGAAAATCTGTGATCACAACTAAAAATTGGATTTTCTGAGGATTTTTATATGAAAATATTTAAATGCGATTTTCTAGCAAACTAGAAGAGCTAGAGCCAAAATAATGAAAATCTGTGATCACTACTAAAAATTGGATTTTCTTAGGATTTTTATATGAAAATATTTAAATGCGATTTTCTAGCAAACTAGAAGAGCTAGAGCCAAAATAATGAAAATCTGTGATCACTACCAAAAATTGGATTTTCTGAGTATTTTTATATGAAAATATTTAAATGCGATTTTCTAGCAAACTAGAAGAGCTAGAGCCAAAATAATGAAAATCTGTGATCACTACTAAAAACTGGATTTTCTTAGGATTTTTATATGAAAATATTTAAATGCGATTTTCTAGCAAACTAGAAGAGCTAGAGCCAAAATAACGAAAATCTGTGATCACTACCAAAAATTGGATTTTCTTAGGATTTTTATATGAAAATATTTAAATGCGATTTTCTAGCAAACTAGAAGAGCTAGAGCCAAAATAATGAAAATCTGTGATCACTACTAAAAACTGGATTTTCTTAGGATTTTTATATGAAAATATTTAAATGCGATTTTCTAGCAAACTAGAAGAGCTAGAGCCAAAATAATGAAAATCTGTGATCACTACCAAAAATTTGATTTTCTAAGGATTTTTATATTTTTTTTTTTTTTTTTTTTTTTTTTTTTTTTTTTTATTTTATTTAACAATTTCATATTCCAGTAGGATCCGCAAAGCTTTAAAGCTTGTCTGCAGAGATAACTAGATTACTAGTTGCTAATATTCTTTTAACAGAGATAAGTAGTGTATAAAGAAATTAAATACAAATAATCAAAAAAAAAAAAAACTATATTAGAAATAATTAAATACAATTTACTTATTAAACTTCAAATATAATTCATTCATATGTAGATATTTTCCAAATTTTATTTATTGCAAACTTATAAAGTACTGTTTGATTAGGTGAGTTCTTTTCTTTTCATTAGACGTATTAATTATGTTGGTTGGCAGTAGATTGAAGGTTTTGGGCAAAATTACAGAGAGAGTACTTCTGCCATATTCGTTAGAAAAATGGCTTATTTTAAATCTTCCCTATGAAAATATTTAAATGCGATTTTCTAGCAAACTAGAAGAGCTAGAGCCAAAATAATGAAAATCTGTGATCACTACTAAAAATTGGATTTTCTAAGGATTTTTATATGAAAATATTTAAATGCGATTTTCTAACAAACTAGAAGAGCTAGAGCCAAAATAATGAAAATCTGTGATCACTACTAAAAATTGGATTTTCTAAGGATATTTATATGAAAATATTTAAATGCGATTTTCTAGCAAACTAGAAGAGCTAGAGCCAAAATAATGAAAATCTGTGATCACTACCAAAAATTGGATTTTCTGAGGATTTTTATATGAAAATATTTAAATGCGATTTTCTAGCAAACTGGAAGAGCTAGAGCCAAAATAACGAAAATCTGTGATCACTACCAAAAATTGGATTTTCTAAGGATTTTTATATGAAAATATTTAAATGCGATTTTCTAGCAAACTAGAAGAGCTAGAGCCAAAATAATGAAAATCTGTGATCACTACTAAAAATTGGATTTTCTTAGGATTTTTATATGAAAATATTTAAATGCGATTTTCTAGCAAACTAGAAGAGCTAGAGCCAAAATAATGAAAATCTGTGATCACTACCAAAAATTGGATTTTCTGAGTATTTTTATATGAAAATATTTAAATGCGATTTTCTAGCAAACTAGAAGAGCTAGAGCCAAAATAATGAAAATCTGTGATCACTACCAAAAATTGGATTTTCTGAGGATTTTTATATGAAAATATTTAAATGCGATTTTCTAGCAAACTAGAAGAGCTAGAGCCAAAATAATGAAAATCTGTGATCACTACTAAAAATTGGATTTTCTAAGGATTTTTATATGAAAATATTTAAATGCGATTTTCTAACAAACTAGAAGAGCTAGAGCCAAAATAATGAAAATCTGTGATCACTACTAAAAATTGGATTTTCTTAGGATTTTTATATGAAAATATTTAAATGCGATTTTCTAGCAAACTAGAAGAGCTAGAGCCAAAATAATGAAAATCTGTGATCACTACTAAAAATTGGATTTTCTAAGGATTTTTATATGAAAATATTTAAATGCGATTTTCTAGCAAACTAGAAGAGCTAGAGCCAAAATAACGAAAATCTGTGATCACTACTAAAAATTGGATTTTCTGAGGATTTTTATATGAAAATATTTAAATGCGATTTTCTAGCAAACTAGAAGAGCTAGAGCCAAAATAATGAAAATCTGTGATCACTACTAAAAATTGGATTTTCTGAGTATTTTTATATGAAAATACTAGCTTAACCCGGTGCGCTTCGCTACACTGCTTTAACCACTTTATCGGTTGAGAGATATTAAATATATGCATCCTATGGAAGGTAGTTCCCCCCTGCGCCTACCCGCTTTATTTTTATTTTCAAAGTGAAGTATACCATAAGAGTGACTTCTACAAAGTTTGAACTTTCTCACTATAACAGTTTTTAAGATATGCGATGGTATACATTGGCGTCCTATGGTGAAAACCACTTCCCCCGCTGCTACTTTATTTCAATTTTGGGGCTCATAAGATCCTACTACCAAAAGTTCAACAAATTGATTGCAGCGGCTCTTATTAATATTTCTATCTATGAGGGGTACTACTCCTCCTCTGGCTACCCCGCCCATTTCTTTATTGAAATTTATAGTTTACCATAATAGTAGCTTTAACTACGTTTGAAGACTCTCCCTTTAATAGTTCTTCAGTTGAGCGATATTTAATGTATGCATCCTATGGGAGGTATTTCCCCCCCTGCACCTGTCCGCTTTATTTTTATTTTCAAAAGTGTAGTATACCATAAGAGTGACTTCTAGAAAGTTTGAACATTCCCACTATAACAGTTCTTAAGATATGCGATATTAAACATTGGCGTCCTATGATGGGCATCACTTCCTCCGCAGCTATTTTATTCCAATTTTGGGGCTCAGAAGATCCTACTACCAAAAGTTCAACAAAATGCGTGCAGTTTCTCTTATTTATATGTCTTCTATGAGGGGTACTGCTGCTCCCCTGTCTACCCCGCACATTTTTTATTGAAATTTATAGTTTACTATAATAGTGGCTTTAACCACGTTTGAAGACTCTCCCTTTAATAGTTCTTCAGTTGAGCGATATTTAATGTATGCATCCTATGGGAGGTATTTCCCCCCCTGCGCCTACCCGCTTTATTTTTATTTTCAAAAGTGTAGTATACCATAAGAGTGACTTCCACAAAGTTTGAACATTCTCACTATAACAGTTCATAAGATTTGCGATGGTAAACATTGGCGTCCTATGGGGAAAACCACTTCCCCCGCTGCTACTTTATTTCAATTTCGGGGCTCAGAAGATCCTACCACCAAAAAATCAACAAAATGCGTGCAGTGGCTCTTATTTTTATTTCTATCTATGAGGGGTACTGCTCCTTCCCTCTTTACCCCGCCCATTTTTATACTGAAATTTATAGTTTGCCATAGTAGTAGCTTTAACCACGTTTGAAGACTCCCCCTTTAATAGTTCTTCAGTTAAGCGATATTTAATATATGCATCCTCTGGGAGGTTTCCCCCCCCCTCCCCTACCCGCTTTATTTTTATTTTCAAAAGTGTAGTATACCATAAGAGTGACTTCCACAAAGTTTGAACATTCTCACTATAACAGTTCATAAGATATGCGATATTAAGCATTGGCGTCCTATGGGGGGAACCACTTCCCCCGCTGCTATTTTATTTCAATTTTGGGGCTCAGAAGATCCTACTACAAAAAGTTCAGCAAAATGCGTCCAGCGGCTCTTAAGATATGCGATAATAAATATTGGCATCCTATGGGGGGTACCAATTCCCCTGCCCCTATCGAAAAAATAAGTAGCCTATTTTATTTTTAGGGCTCACGTGATGTTACTGTAAAAATTTCAAGATAATCGGTTCAGTAGTTTCGGAGTCTATAAGCCAACAAACCCACAAACCCACAAACCCACAAACCCACAAACATACAAACATTTTTCATTTTTATATATATAGATTTAAATGCGATTTTCTAGCAAACTAGAAGAGCTAGAGCCAAAATAATGAAAATCTGTGATCACTACTAAAAATTGGATTTTCTGAGGATTTTTATATGAAAATATTTAAATGCGATTTTCTAGCAAACTAGAAGAGCTAGAGCCAAAATAACGAAAATCTGTGATCACTACCAAAAATTGGATTTTCTTTTTTCTTAGGATTTTTATATGAAAATATTTAAATGCGATTTTCTAGCAAACTAGAAGAGCTAGAGCCAAAATAATGAAAATCTATGATCACTACTAAAAATTGGATTTTCTTAGGATTTTTATATGAAAATATTTAAATGCGATTTTCTAGCAAACTAGAAGAGCTAGAGCCAAAATAATGAAAATCTGTGATCACTACTAAAAATTGGATTTTCTTAGGATTTTTATATGAAAATATTTAAATGCGATTTTCTAGCAAACTAGAAGAGCTAGAGCCAAAATAATGAAAATCTGTGATCACTACTAAAAATTGGATTTTCTTAGGATTTTTATATGAAAATATTTAAATGCGATTTTTTAGCAAACTAGAAGAGCTAGAGCCAAAATAATGAAAATCTGTGATCACTACCAAAAATTGGATTTTCTGAGGATTTTTATATGAAAATATTTAAATGCGATTTTCTAGCAAACTAGAAGAGCTAGAGCCAAAATAATGAAAATCTGTGATCACTACTAAAAATTGGATTTTCTAAGGATTTTTATATGAAAATATTTAAATGCGATTTTCTAACAAACTAGAAGAGCTAGAGCCAAAATAATGAAAATCTGTGATCACTACTGAAAATTGGATTTTCTAAGGATTTTTATATGAAAATATTTAAATGCGATTTTCTAGCAAACTAGAAGAGCTAGAGCCAAAATAACGAAAATCTGTGATCACTACCAAAAATTGGATTTTCTTAGGATTTTTATATGAAAATATTTAAATGCGATTTTCTAGCAAACTAGAAGAGCTAGAGCCAAAATAACGAAAATCTGTGATCACTACTAAAAATTGGATTTTCTAAGGATTTTTATATGAAAATATTGAAATGCGATTTTCTAGCAAACTAGAAGAGCTAGAGCCAAAATAATGAAAATCTGTGATCACAACTAAAAATTGGATTTTCTGAGGATTTTTATATGAAAATATTTAAATGCGATTTTCTAGCAAACTAGAAGAGCTAGAGCCAAAATAATGAAAATCTGTGATCACTACTAAAAATTGGATTTTCTTAGGATTTTTATATGAAAATATTTAAATGCGATTTTCTAGCAAACTAGAAGAGCTAGAGCCAAAATAATGAAAATCTGTGATCACTACTAAAAATTGGATTTTCTTAGGATTTTTATATGAAAATATTTAAATGCGATTTTCTAGCAAACTAGAAGAGCTAGAGCCAAAATAATGAAAATCTGTGATCACTACTAAAAATTGGATTTTCTGAGGATTTTTATATGAAAATATTTAAATGCGATTTTCTAGCAAACTAGAAGAGCTAGAGCCAAAATAACGAAAATCTGTGATCACTACCAAAAATTGGATTTTCTTAGGATTTTCATATGAAAATATTTAAATGCGATTTTCTAGCAAACTAGAAGAGCTAGAGCCAAAATAATGAAAATCTGTGATCACTACTAAAAATTGGATTTTCTTAGGATTTTTATATGAAAATATATAAATGCGATTTTCTAGCAAACTAGAAGAACTAGAGCCAAAATAATGAAAATCTGTGATCACTACTAAAAATTGGATTTTCTTAGGATTTTTATATGAAAATATTTAAATGCGATTTTCTAGCAAACTAGAAGAGCTAGAGCCAAAATAATGAAAATCTGTGATCACTACTAAAAATTGGATTTTCTTAGGATTTTTATATGAAAATATTTAAATGCGATTTTCTAGCAAACTAGAAGAGCTAGAGCCAAAATAATGAAAATCTGTGATCACTACCAAAAATTGGATTTTCTGAGGATTTTTATATGAAAATATTTAAATGCGATTTTCTAGCAAACTAGAAGAGCTAGAGCCAAAATAATGAAAATCTGTGATCACTACTAAAAATTGGATTTTCTTAGGATTTTTATATGAAAATATTTAAATGCGATTTTCTAGCAAACTAGAAGAGCTAGAGCCAAAATAACGAAAATCTGTGATCACTACTAAAAATTGGATTTTCTAAGGATTTTTATATGAAAATATTGAAATGCGATTTTCTAGCAAACTAGAAGAGCTAGAGCCAAAATAATGAAAATCTGTGATCACAACTAAAAATTGGATTTTCTGAGGATTTTTATATGAAAATATTTAAATGCGATTTTCTAGCAAACTAGAAGAGCTAGAGCCAAAATAATGAAAATCTGTGATCACTACTAAAAATTGGATTTTCTTAGGATTTTTATATGAAAATATTTAAATGCGATTTTCTAGCAAACTAGAAGAGCTAGAGCCAAAATAATGAAAATCTGTGATCACTACTAAAAATTGGATTTTCTTAGGATTTTTATATGAAAATATTTAAATGCGATTTTCTAGCAAACTAGAAGAGCTAGAGCCAAAATAATGAAAATCTGTGATCACTACTAAAAATTGGATTTTCTGAGGATTTTTATATGAAAATATTTAAATGCGATTTTCTAGCAAACTAGAAGAGCTAGAGCCAAAATAACGAAAATCTGTGATCACTACCAAAAATTGGATTTTCTTAGGATTTTCATATGAAAATATTTAAATGCGATTTTCTAGCAAACTAGAAGAGCTAGAGCCAAAATAATGAAAATCTGTGATCACTACTAAAAATTGGATTTTCTTAGGATTTTTATATGAAAATATTTAAATGCGATTTTCTAGCAAACTAGAAGAGCTAGAGCCAAAATAATGAAAATCTGTGATCACTACTAAAAATTGGATTTTCTTAGGATTTTTATATGAAAATATTTAAATGCGATTTTCTAGCAAACTAGAAGAGCTAGAGCCAAAATAATGAAAATCTGTGATCACTACTAAAAATTGGATTTTCTTAGGATTTTTATATGAAAATATTTAAATGCGATTTTCTAGCAAACTAGAAGAGCTAGAGCCAAAATAATGAAAATCTGTGATCACTACCAAAAATTGGATTTTCTGAGGATTTTTATATGAAAATATTTAAATGCGATTTTCTAGCAAACTAGAAGAGCTAGAGCCAAAATAATGAAAATCTGTGATCACTACTAAAAATTGGATTTTCTTAGGATTTTTATATGAAAATATTTAAATGCGATTTTCTAGCAAACTAGAAGAGCTAGAGCCAAAATAATGAAAATCTGTGATCACTACTAAAAATTGGATTTTCTGAGGATTTTTATATGAAAATATTTAAATGCGATTTTCTAGCAAACTGGAAGAGCTAGAGCCAAAATAATGAAAATCTGTGATCACAACTAAAAATTGGATTTTCTGAGGATTTTTATATGAAAATATTTAAATGCGATTTTCTAGCAAACTAGAAGAGCTAGAGCCAAAATAATGAAAATCTGTGATCACTACTAAAAATTGGATTTTCTAAGGATTTTTATATGAAAATATTTAAATGCGATTTTCTAGCAAACTAGAAGAGCTAGAGCCAAAATAATGAAAATCTGTGATCACTACTAAAAATTGGATTTTCTTAGGATTTTTATATGAAAATATTTAAATGCGATTTTCTAGCAAACTAGAAGAGCTAGAGCCAAAATAATGAAAATCTGTGATCACTATCAAAAATTGGATTTTCTGAGGATTTTTATATGAAAATATTTAAATGCGATTTTCTAGCAAACTAGAAGAGCTAGAGCCAAAATAATGAAAATCTGTGATCACTACCAAAAATTGGATTTTCTGAGGATTTTTATATGAAAATATTTAAATGCGATTTTCTAGCAAACTAGAAGAGCTAGAGCCAAAATAATGAAAATCTGTGATCACTACCAAAAATTGGATTTTCTGAGGATTTTTATATGAAAATATTTAAATGCGATTTTCTAGCAAACTAGAAGAGCTTGAGCCAAAATAATGAAAATCTGTGATCACTACCAAAAATTGGATTTTCTAAGGATTTTTATATGATAATATTTAAATGCGATTTTCTAGCAAACTAGAAGAGCTAGAGCCAAAATAATGAAAATCTGTGATCACAACTAAAAATTGGATTTTCTGAGGATTTTTATATGAAAATATTTAAATGCGATTTTCTAGCAAACTAGAAGAGCTAGAGCCAAAATAATGAAAATCTGTGATCACTACTAAAAATTGGATTTTCTTAGGATTTTTATATGAAAATATTTAAATGCGATTTTCTAGCAAACTAGAAGAGCTAGAGCCAAAATAATGAAAATCTGTGATCACTACCAAAAATTGGATTTTCTAAGGATTTTTATATGAAAATATTTAAATGCGATTCTCTAGCAAACTAGAAGAGCTAGAGCCAAAATAACAAAAATCTGTGATCACTACTAAAAATTGGATTTTCTTAGGATTTTTATATGAAAATATTTAAATGCGATTTTCTAGCAAACTAGAAGAGCTAGAGCCAAAATAACAAAAATCTGTGATCACTACTAAAAATTGGATTTTCTTAGGATTTTTATATGAAAATATTTAAATGCGATTTTCTAGCAAACTAGAAGAGCTAGAGCCAAAATAACGAAAATCTGTGATCACTACTAAAAATTGGATTTTCTAAGGATTTTTATATGAAAATATTTAAATGCGATTTTCTAGCAAACTAGAAGAGCTAGAGCCAAAATAATGAAAATCTGTGATCACTACTAAAAATTGGATTTTCTGAGGATTTTTATATGAAAATATTTAAATGCGATTTTCTAGCAAACTAGAAGAGCTAGAGCCAAAATAATGAAAATCTGTGATCACTACTAAAAATTGGATTTTCTTAGGATTTTTATATGAAAATATTTAAATGCGATTTTCTAACAAACTAGAAGAGCTAGAGCCAAAATAATGAAAATCTGTGATCACTACTAAAAATTGGATTTTCTAAGGATTTTTATATGAAAATATTTAAATGCGATTTTCTAGCAAACTAGAAGAGCTAGAGCCAAAATAACGAAAATCTGTGATCACTACTAAAAATTGGATTTTCTAAGGATTTTTATATGAAAATATTTAAATGCGATTTTCTAGCAAACTAGAAGAGCTAGAGCCAAAATAATGAAAATCTGTGATCACTACTAAAAATTGGATTTTCTAAGGATTTTTATATTAAAATATTTAAATGCGATTTTCTAGCAAACTAGAAGAGCTAGAGCCAAAATAACGAAAATCTGTGATCACTACTAAAAATTGGATTTTCTAAGGATTTTTATATGAAAATATTTAAATGCGATTTTCTAACAAACTAGAAGAGCTAGAGCCAAAATAATGAAAATCTGTGATCACTACTAAAAATTGGATTTTCTTAGGATTTTTATATGAAAATATTTAAATGCGATTTTCTAGCAAACTAGAAGAGCTAGAGCCAAAATAACGAAAATCTGTGATCACTACCAAAAATTGGATTTTCTAAGGATTTTTATATGAAAATATTTAAATGCGATTTTCTAGCAAACTAGAAGAGCTAGAGCCAAAATAATGAAAATCTGTGATCACTACTAAAAATTGGATTTTCTGAGGATTTTTATATGAAAATATTTAAATGCGATTTTCTAGCAAACTAGAAGAGCTAGAGCCAAAATAATGAAAATCTGTGATCACTACTAAAAATTGGATTTTCTTAGGATTTTTATATGAAAATATTTAAATGCGATTTTCTAGCAAACTAGAAGAGCTAGAGCCAAAATAATGAAAATCTGTGATCACTACCAAAAATTGGATTTTCTGAGGATTTTTATATGAAAATATTTAAATGCGATTTTCTAGCAAACTAGAAGAGCTAGAGCCAAAATAATGAAAATCTGTGATCACTACCAAAAATTGGATTTTCTGAATATTTTTATATGAAAATATTTAAATGCGATTTTCTAGCAAACTAGAAGAGCTAGAGCCAAAATAATGAAAATCTGTGATCACTACTAAAAATTGGATTTTCTAAGGATTTTTATATGAAAATATTTAAATGCGATTTTCTAGCAAACTAGAAGAGCTAGAGCCAAAATAACGAAAATCTGTGATCACTACTAAAAATTGGATTTTCTAAGGATTTTTATATGAAAATATTTAAATGCGATTTTCTAACAAACTAGAAGAGCTAGAGCCAAAATAATGAAAATCTGTGATCACTACTAAAAATTGGATTTTCTAAGGATTTTTATATGAAAATATTTAAATGCGATTTTCTAGCAAACTAGAAGAGCTAGAGCCAAAATAACGAAAATCTGTGATCACTACCAAAAATTGGATTTTCTAAGGATTTTTATATGAAAATATTTAAATGCGATTTTCTAGCAAACTAGAAGAGCTAGAGCCAAAATAATGAAAATCTGTGATCACTACCAAAAATTGGATTTTCTAAGGATTTTTATATGAAAATATTTAAATGCGATTTTCTAGCAAACTAGAAGAGCTAGAGCCAAAATAATGAAAATCTGTGATCACAACTAAAAATTGGATTTTCTGAGGATTTTTATATGAAAATATTTAAATGCGATTTTCTAGCAAACTAGAAGAGCTAGAGCCAAAATAATGAAAATCTGTGATCACTACTAAAAATTGGATTTTCTTAGGATTTTTATATGAAAATATTTAAATGCGATTTTCTAGCAAACTAGAAGAGCTAGAGCCAAAATAATGAAAATCTGTGATCACTACCAAAAATTGGATTTTCTAAGGATTTTTATATGAAAATATTTAAATGCGATTCTCTAGCAAACTAGAAGAGCTAGAGCCAAAATAATGAAAATCTGTGATCACTACCAAAAATTGGATTTTCTAAGGATTTTTATATGAAAATATTTAAATGCGATTTTCTAGCAAACTAGAAGAGCTAGAGCCAAAATAACAAAAATCTGTGATCACTACTAAAAATTGGATTTTCTTAGGATTTTTATATGAAAATATTTAAATGCGATTTTCTAGCAAACTAGAAGAGCTAGAGCCAAAATAACGAAAATCTGTAATCACTACTAAAAATTGGATTTTCTAAGGATTTTTATATGAAAATATTTAAATGCGATTTTCTAACAAACTAGAAGAGCTAGAGCCAAAATAATGAAAATCTGTGATCACTACTAAAAATTGGATTTTCTTAGGATTTTTATATGAAAATATTTAAATGCGATTTTCTAGCAAACTAGAAGAGCTAGAGCCAAAATAACGAAAATCTGTGATCACTACCAAAAATTGGATTTTCTAAGGATTTTTATATGAAAATATTTAAATGCGATTTTCTAGCAAACTAGAAGAGCTAGAGCCAAAATAATGAAAATCTGTGATCACTACTAAAAATTGGATTTTCTAAGGATTTTTATATGAAAATATTTAAATGCGATTTTCTAGCAAACTAGAAGAGCTAGAGCCAAAATAACGAAAATCTGTGATCACTACCAAAAATTGGATTTTCTAAGGATTTTTATATGAAAATATTTAAATGCGATTTTCTAGCAAACTAGAAGAGCTAGAGCCAAAATAATGAAAATCTGTGATCACTACTAAAAATTGGATTTTCTAAGGATTTTTATATGAAAATATTGAAATGCGATTTTCTAACAAACTAGAAGAGCTAGAGCCAAAATAATGAAAATCTGTGATCACTACTAAAAATTGGATTTTCTTAGGATTTTTAATCGGTGTGAACAAAACATACTTTTTTTAACATACTTTTTTCAGAGTTGTAAAAAAAAGTATTTTGGACTTAGTGCCAAATTTAGTAAAAAAAAAAGTATGTATTTTCGTTCCCACGGCGTTTCTTGGTAATAAAATGTGGAAATTAAACATAAGGCTGCCAGATCGGCAGAGTTATCGTAATTTCGACGATTTTTTGTTCCAAAATTAGCCAAATGCCGATGTTCTAATTTTTTTCAAAAAAGTGACGATTTTATTCAGTCTTTAAAATTAGACAATATTAGTTTATTTAAAAATATAAGGATTTAATACGTGTTATAAAATAAATGGATTAATTTAATTTATAATTAAGTTTTCATAGATACAAACAAAAAAATAGTCTAGGAATTTTTACCAAGGGGTGCATAGGTAATTTTTTTTGTGTAAAAACAAAAAACCAAGTTTAATTTCCTACGACATGCCGCGATAATTGGTAATTTATACAATAAGAATTGTCTTAGCTTTTTGTTAATACTTCTAATTGAGTTAGGTATCTTCTTCGAATTTTGTTTACTGTCAAAAAGTATATTTTTTTGTGCAAAACCTTTTATATTATATTTTAAAAATAAGTTAAAATAGTTTAGTTATTTTTTTATATAGTATTACATATTGCACATGCTTTCACTAACAGGAATTCAAACATAAATTCCAGAGGTTAAATACTTAACTGTGTTAAACATATAAAACAATTATAAAAAAACACCATCTTGTTTTTAGATTTTCTATTTATCTTTGTTCGGCTTGAAAACGGTCTATTAAAAAGGGCATAATATGGAAGAGTGATACATCAAAATTTCGACCATGCCAAAAGATAGTCTTGGAGTTGTCTTGTTGACCCCATACACGAAGTCCTCAGTAGTAACGTTGATCATAAATCGATCCAAATCTTAATGTAATTTGGAAACCAAATTAAAATGTAAAGGGTATTTGCCTGTTAAAACTTTATTGTATTTTCCATCAATGATACCTTTTATCTGTTTAAGAACCAGTTGGATAACTTGAAGTACAAGGGGATGGAGATATGTAATGGTGACAATCTTGTCTACATATTCTTAAGTACATGCACCAGCACTTTTTTTTGTTCATCATGATTTATACATATGTATGTAGATTATATTGTTTAATAAATATAAATAAAATACATGCAGTTCTTGTGAATTTTTGACGATTTGTAAAAAAGCATTTTTGTTAGAAACAAAGTTTTTTTTCAGAAGGTTAAAGATTTTTGAAAAAAAAATATGAAAACACTGATTGTGAATAAAATATGTCACGAAATTTTTTCTCTTTTCCTTAAAAATTTTATGGGCGAAAGCAAAACTTTGAAGGGAAATTCTGTTCACTTTTAATTTACGATAGGCTTTATTATTTTATAAATTTCTTTATGTGATCAAATTACATAATTTTCTGCCAATGTAGAGAAACATTTTAGCCCAGTCAATTTTAATAAAATGGCAAGATTTTGGCTTTGCCGAATCTTTTATATCCTTCACCAAAACCTTGATTTCGAGAGTACACTTGCATGGCGACCAAGTAAAGTTATGGACGGACTTGACTAATTTTTGAAATTTAATACTTCTTAAATATAAGAAATTTGTGAGCTTAATTTAATCCTCTAAGCTTACACGAGCGCTATGAGCCAAACTGTTATTTCGGGAAGAAAGTTTATTTCAATTGAAAAAGAAGAAATAATAATTTTAAATAATATTTTATAAAAAGACTTCAAAAAGTAAAGATTTATACATAGGTAAAAATTAGAGATTTAAGGGTACAAATTACTGGCAATCGTGTTTTTTTGTTTATATCTTAATTATTTTTAGACCGATTGGACTGCATTTTAATAAAAACTATTTCGGGCTATATATTTTACAAATGTACAGCAACCTGGTCCCCATTATATATAAGGGTCTTCGGAATCCACATTTCAACAAACATATGGACTGATGGACATCGTTTAATAAACTTTGCTACTATAATATTAATATTGTACCTTTTAGATCTGTGATGAAGGGTATACAAATTGGAATTTTTTTAGAAAATGGCCTTATTAAGAATATGTTTTATTCTAAAGACTTTTAAAAATCAAATCCCTTCATTGTTATAATATTTTAATTAAACCATAGTAGAATAAGTACAAGGAATAGTCATTAGAAATTTAGTTCCCAATTTCAAAACACATGAACATATATAACGTCAAACATGAAAAAAATGAAAACAAGCGTCAAAAAATAATAAATTAATTTTACATTACATGGGTAAATAATAAAACTCTCCCTAATGAACACACCTGGTACTTATTATACTATAAATCAAATCTGATTTAATTTAAAAAATGTTTGTATATTTAATAAATATTTATGTACAAAATACCGTATGTTAAAAATTTGTTTGTTTGTTTAAAAATTTACGATCTTAAATTAAAAACTCCATGTATATATAGCTTGTAACTGTTTAAGACCAATACATTTCATGGTGCAAGAAAATTGAAACCGGTTTTCTATATGAGGTGATCACTTTCGAAAAATTACCCTTTTATACACACAAAAAAATAATCTAGGGTATTTTACAAATGCGTACATAGGTAATTTATTTTTATATAAAAACAAAAAACTATGTTTAGTTGCCTAAGATAATTGGTAATTTATAAAAAAAGTTTTGCCTAAAATTTTTGTTATTATTACTAATTGGGTTAGGTATCTTCTTCGAATTTTTTAATATATGTATGTATGTAAGTTTATTTGATTTTTTCTTTAAATTTTAAATTTTTTTGTGAAAAAAGTTTAAATTTAAATTTAAAAATAAATTAAAAACTATTCGATAGAGTATAAAGATACAACGTATTTATGTGAGTATATTATAATCATAAGATCTCCACTGAACTTTTTACAAACAAGATGTGTTTTCATTGAAAAGAACCAGGTAAAAAAAAGATTTAGAAGCATTAACAGAAGAAAGACCTAATGAAAATTATGAGTTCCACAGAAACACCACTGGATGCGCTTGTTACAACAAAAACAAACAAAAAATCACAAAATTCAAGTTTAAGTGAAAGCAAAGTAAATATGCACTATTTTGCAAATTTAATAAATCAAATTTATCGTTAAATTCTAATAGGTTTAAAAAATATATATCGCTCATACAAAATATGATATTTTGGAGATAATGATGCAGAATTGTTCGCTATGAGTTTATTTTGTGTGTGAATTTTATCTTTATAACTTTTATACTTTACCCGTCTGATGAAAATAAATAAAATATTACAATGAAATTAAATTAATTTTATTTAAAGTATGTAACAAAAAAAAAATAGTAAATTTACCTAAAATCTATGGTAAATTAAACTTAGATAATATTCCAAAAATAAAAATATAAAATAACTTTGCTATCATTGGTATATTTTCAAAGTTTTAAAGTAATTTTAACAAAATAATTAGATACTTTTTCGAACATAGGAATTACCTAAGTTAATAGTTTTATTAGCTAAGAAACTTAGATACTGCCATGCTACCCTTGCGCTTAGTTAATTTTATACCATATATTTAGGTAATTTTACCTATGATTTTTTTTGTGTGTAGCCTATTTACCAAAAAAAATTTTAATACCTTAACGAAATTTTACGATGATTTTCCTCTATATTTAAATCATATATATTTTCGTTTGATAGCGAGCGGAGTAGAAAAGTAAGCCGGGTAGAAAAAAAGACATGAATCGTATTTTCTGTGATTCTCTTTTGACACTCCTCTTGCTCTCATTTGTGTTTTTTGATTTATGTTTTATTTTTCTTTCAAAATGACAAGTATCATTTAAATATAGAAAAAAATATAAAAAAATTGTTAATAAAATTAAATACATATCAACATTATGTTGAATAACGAAATTTTAAATATTTTCATATGAATAAGGAACCAAGGAAATCAGAAAAAATCAACTCTGATTAAAAAAACATGGGAACAATTCAACAAGTTTTTGGAAGTTTCTTTAAAAAATAAATCCAAAAAGGAATGTCTTTTCATTGTGAAAATTTGGTTTCAAACAAAATAATGTACATATGCCTAATAAGGGTTAATAATAGTAAAAACCACCCATTCATATTAAAAAATCAAAGAATTTTAAATATTCAAAATTAAAAAAATAAAAAATTTTAACTTTCTAAAATGTGAGCTACTGTTACACTCAATTAACATGATAAATTTTATTACGTCCAATTTTAGACGTAATTTTTTGTTTGGTAGCAAGCGGTGTAGAGAAATAAGAGGAAGAGAAAACAGAAATCATGCCTATTTTTTTACCTCTACCTCTAACGTCCAATATTGGACATCATAAAATTCATCATGTAAATTGAGTGTAACAGTAGCTCAAATTTTAGAAAGTTAAAATTTTGAAAATTTTGAATGAATATATTCAATTTAAAATGCAAGACAGAAGAAATACTAAAATCAAATAAAATTTTTTTTTTTAACAAAACTCACAAAATTCTTTATGCAAAATAAGATATTTGAAAGAAGAAAGTTGCTACCACAAAATCAAAATCAATTTATGTAATATTTTTTTAATCTCAACATGTTACTCAAAATTGTTTGAATTTAACATTTAAAATATTAAAAACCAAACAATTTTATTAAATATTCGCTTTAAACTACATAAAAGCATTAAAAACCCAACCAATTTTATTAAATATCCGCTTTAAACTACATAAAAGCATACAAAATTAAAAATTACTTCAAAATAATTCCATTTATAATGTTCAATTCCAATTGTACCTGTATCCATTTCTGCAAATCTGGCAACTCTCTAAATAAAAAGTAAACAAAAGCAGAAGGAATTAAGCATGGCAAGTTTATTTATTACAATTATTATAATAAATTTTAAATTTTCTATTTTCAGGTTTTTTAGAAGTTATGTGGACGTACAAAGCTAAGATTTAAAGGTAAATATATATGTATAGTTTAATTATAAATTAATGTTATTTGGTTTCTTTATTTCAGCTAAATCTCAATAAACAAAAAAACTGTGACTCGGGCGGGGGGTAGTATTTCCAAAAGTAGCCCGAAAACCTCTCCATAAGCATGAATTTGTAATGCGGGATTAAAGGTCTTAGCTTCATGGCCTCCAACCGAAAGTAGTTTCCTTAATGTTGCTCCACGCAAAATTTTTTCAGAATACATAGGCGTATCAAAGGGTAGTGCGCCTTATTTCATAAAACCTTAAGGCCTTATATTCCCCATAAACACTTCAATTCAGTTGTCAACTGAATTAATGCTTGGCCATAAACTTCATCAACTGAATTGAAAGATTTTAAAATTTAATGAAATAAAAGACAATTTTTAAAATACAAACTTTTTTTTACAAAAGAAAACTACAAACATTAATGAATGCTATTTTTGTCAAGCTAATAGGGCCTAAATTTCTTCAATGTATGTAAATTAAATTAAATTTTTAATTACAATATTTTGGGAATCTGGGAAATTATACTGTGTGCTCGAGTCTCTTTATTAGCTGCCAAAATTAATTTTTGTTGCTGTAGTTGTTTCTTTGGCCAGAGTGATGAATTGATGAATGTTATTTTTGTCAAGCTAATAGGGCCTAAATTTCTTCAATGTAATAAAGAGACTCGAGCACACTGTACAATCAAATTGAAAGACTTAGTAGTCAACTTGGAAAAATTAAAATCTTTTGATTTTCAAGAATCCACTCGAAAGTGGATTACTTCAGCATTTTTGGTTTTCTGCGTTTCACATTTTCGATTAGAGTAGTAAGGGGTTGGAGAAAGTAAAACGAATCGGCTTATTCTAATATGTGAACATTAAAAAAAATTTGGTTTTTAGTTTAAAATGTTCTTTAACCAATTTAATCAGAAATATGTATATCGTTACCTAAAACGCAAAAGGCCCTTACTAACCCAAAATTTAAAATTAATTTTTCATTGATTTTGATGTAACTTTAGCTTCTTTTTTAGCTTTTATGTTATTTTCCGACAATTTGTTTTTTTATTTTATTCGATTTAGCGATCGATTAGTTTTTGGGTTTGTTTCAAATTTTGCAAATTTTTGCGAATTTTAGCCATGTTCGCGATAAAAGCGATTTGTTCCTGTAAGTTTTCTGATTCTTTACAGCTTTAACGATTTATAATAAATAGTAGACTTTGCCGTCATGCCGCTGTAAGCAAATGTTTGCGAATTTCTGCTCATTTAGCAATGTTTACCGAATTTTTGCTATTCCTTATAGTTTTAGGGACTTTTAATCAATTTTATGGCTGGTTTGAAATATTAAACATTTTTGCAATTTTTTTTTGTTAGTTATATTCTGTCACAATAATAAAATAAATTAATTTGTATTATTTCTGATTTGTGTATAGATTTTCCTGATGATGCTTACCGATGGTAGGCGAAATATTGAAAAATAAATAAATAAATAAAATAATTGATTATAACACAGACCTCGAGCATGATTATTTATTTAAAATTTAAAAGGTCGAAACAAAAACATATTAAGCCATTTAGCGATTTCTAATAAATTTTAGTGTTTATTTAAAAGATTCGTCGGCGAGTGTGGAACATATTTTTTCATGCATAATTTAATAAAAACAAAGCATAGAAATCTCTTTTACGTAAATACTGTATCGAATTTAATTCAGACAAAATATAAACTACAGTCTAATGAACCTTGTTGCTATAGTTTTAAATTAACAAAAATCGTTACTATAATTTATAGCGCTACGTTATGTACAAGTTTATCAAAAAATTGATTTGCTACATAAATCGGACTGGATGTCCTTGAAAAATAATAAAATGATTATTGTGTTCCTTATAATACATCATTTAAATAGTATGAACTATATGAATACTTCATTATTGGATTCAGGGGAAGAATTTTTAGCTTGATTTTTTGAAGAACAATCAAACGCGGCATAAGGGCTTTTCGAGGGTTGGTATCCCTCTAAAAGAAATTTACTTTCCAAGACAATATTTTTTGAACTTGTTACTCTATTTTTACCCTGTTCCACTATCATTCTTTTAAAAATAAGCCATCTGCTTCGTATATGAGCAAAAGGAACCAATATACACATACATATATATATGGGGGATTTCATGTCAAGTGACCCAATTTTAAAGTCGATGTGTTCCAATTTGGATTAAATTTACACCAAGGTTAGTCCTATTGGATAGTAGCTTATTATTAGATACAAATTTTTAATAATATCGGTAAAAAAGATTCTGAGTTAGAGGGGGTGAAAATTTGACATTTTGGCCACACAGGTGTTCTTTCCCATCCATGTAACTTATTACATATTGGTGTTAGCAAAATTTGTCCCTAGTAGCTTCGATAGCTATTTGATCATTCTTTCGAAAAAATTGACCCTCTAACTAAGAAACTTTTTGACCGATCTTGTTGAAAATTTGATTCTAAACTACTATACCAATAGGACTAACTTTGGTGCAAATTTCATCCAAATCGGAAGACATCGATTTATAAATTGGGTCACTTGGCATAAAAATCCCCCATATATATAATAAAAAAAATATATGTTTGGTTTTTGAATTTTTATTAAACAAAATTGGCAGAACATGAAATTATTCAATTGTAGAATAAAATAAAAAAAAGTTAAATATAAAACATACATATCACACTTGTTCAACAATACTTTATTAAGTCAAAATAAAAAATTTTCAGTAGAAGCAAAACAATTTTCACTTTCAACTTTTCAATCGGTTTAATAAAGGTTTACAAAACAAATTATCAATATTTTTATTAATTATTTGTACGTAAAATCGTTACATTTCCATTCGTTCTACATATCTAAAAGCGAGTGGCAGTACTGCATAGAAGAATAAAAAATATATGTATATCTGGCAACGCTGCACCATAGACATTTCATTTTGTCCATTCCTACATTCCTAAGAACTAAGTTACCATACAAGCAGTTATTATTTGTAAAGAAATCTAAAATAGATTTTTTTAAAAATTATTTTTAATGACAAACTAAAAATTACAATGTTTGACGTATATAATCTTGCTCAGGGGAATAATCATTAGGCAGTGCTTCTCTTTTGGGAATTTTTATTATTTTCTTGCTCTATTTTGGAAACGCATTAACCGTTTTTGAATAGTAACAAACACTATATGTATATGTACTTATATGCATTTTCTAATTTTACACATTTTAGGGTATACCCTATAAACGGCTAATTTCTCGAAAGTGACAACCCATTATTTGGATTCCTACGGTCTTTCTACATAGAAATAAGTTTTCCAATTTTTGTCACCACGATATTTATCGGTTTTATAAAGTAACAAACTATGTAAACATTGAATTTTGGTTTTTACACTTTTTTGGGTATACCCTATAAACGGCTAATTTCTCGAAAGTGACAACCCATTATTTGGATTCCTACGGTCTTTCTACATAGAAATAAGTTTTCCAATTTTTGTCACCACGATATTTATCGGTTTTATAAAGTAACAAACTATGTAAACATTGAATTTTGATTTTTACACTTTTTTGGGTATACCCTATAAACGGCTAATTTCTCGAAAGTGACAACCCATTATTTGGATTCCTACGGTCTTTCTACATAGAAATAAGTTTTCCAATTTTTGTCACCACGATATTTATCGGTTTTATATAGTAACAAACTATGTAAACATTGAATTTTGATGTTTACACTTTTTTGGGTATACCCTATAAACGGCTAATTTCTCGAAAGTGACAACCCATTATTTGGATTCCTACGGTCTTTCTACATAGAAATAAGTTTTCCAATTTTTGTCACCACGATATTTATCGGTTTTATAAAGTAACAAACTATGTAAACATTGAATTTTGATTTTTACACTTTTTTGGGTATACCCTATAAACGGCTAATTTCTCGAAAGTGACAACCCATTATTTGGATTCCTACGGTCTTTCTACATAGAAATAAGTTTTCCAATTTTTGTCACCACGATATTTATCGGTTTTATAAAGTAACAAACTATGTAAACATTGAATTTTGATTTTTACACTTTTTTGGGTATACCCTATAAACGGCTAATTTCTCGAAAGTGACAACCCATTATTTGGATTCCTACGGTCTTTCTACATAGAAATAAGTTTTCCAATTTTTGTCACCACGATATTTATCGGTTTTATAAAGTAACAAACTATGTAAACATTGAATTTTGATTTTTACACTTTTTTGGGTATACCCTATAAACGGCTAATTTCTCGAAAGTGACAACCCATTATTTGGATTCCTACGGTCTTTCTACATAGAAATAAGTTTTCCAATTTTTGTCACCACGATATTTATCGGTTTTATAAAGTAACAAACTATGTAAACATTGAATTTTGATTTTTACACTTTTTTGGGTATACCCTATAAACGGCTAATTTCTCGAAAGTGACAACCCATTATTTGGATTCCTACGGTCTTTCTACATAGAAATAAGTTTTCCAATTTTTGTCACCACGATATTTATCGGTTTTATAAAGTAACAAACTATGTAAACATTGAATTTTGATTTTTACACTTTTTTGGGTATACCCTATAAACGGCTAATTTCTCGAAAGTGACAACCCATTATTTGGATTCCTACGGTCTTTCTACATAGAAATAAGTTTTCCAATTTTTGTCACCACGATATTTATCGGTTTTATAAAGTAACAAACTATGTAAACATTGAATTTTGATTTTTACACTTTTTTGGGTATACCCTATAAACGGCTAATTTCTCGAAAGTGACAACCCATTATTTGGATTCCTACGGTCTTTCTACATAGAAATAAGTTTTCCAATTTTTGTCACCACGATATTTATCGGTTTTATAAAGTAACAAACTATGTAAACATTGAATTTTGATTTTTACACTTTTTTGGGTATACCCTATAAACGGCTAATTTCTCGAAAGTGACAACCCATTATTTGGATTCCTACGGTCTTTCTACATAGAAATAAGTTTTCCAATTTTTGTCACCACGATATTTATCGGTTTTATAAAGTAACAAACTATGTAAACATTGAATTTTGATTTTTACACTTTTTTGGGTATACCCTATAAACGGCTAATTTCTCGAAAGTGACAACCCATTATTTGGATTCCTACGGTCTTTCTACATAGAAATAAGTTTTCCAATTTTTGTCACCACGATATTTATCGGTTTTATAAAGTAACAAACTATGTAAACATTGAATTTTGATTTTTACACTTTTTTGGGTATACCCTATAAACGGCTAATTTCTCGAAAGTGACAACCCATTATTTGGATTCCTACGGTCTTTCTACATAGAAATAAGTTTTCCAATTTTTGTCACCACGATATTTATCGGTTTTATAAAGTAACAAACTATGTAAACATTGAATTTTGATTTTTACACTTTTTTGGGTATACCCTATAAACGGCTAATTTCTCGAAAGTGACAACCCATTATTTGGATTCCTACGGTCTTTCTACATAGAAATAAGTTTTCCAATTTTTGTCACCACGATATTTATCGGTTTTATAAAGTAACAAACTATGTAAACATTGAATTTTGATTTTTACACTTTTTTGGGTATACCCTATAAACGGCTAATTTCTCGAAAGTGACAACCCATTATTTGGATTCCTACGGTCTTTCTACATAGAAATAAGTTTTCCAATTTTTGTCACCACGATATTTATCGGTTTTATAAAGTAACAAACTATGTAAACATTGAATTTTGATTTTTACACTTTTTTGGGTATACCCTATAAACGGCTAATTTCTCGAAAGTGACAACCCATTATTTGGATTCCTACGGTCTTTCTACATAGAAATAAGTTTTCCAATTTTTGTCACCACGATATTTATCGGTTTTATAAAGTAACAAACTATGTAAACATTGAATTTTGATTTTTACACTTTTTTGGGTATACCCTATAAACGGCTAATTTCTCGAAAGTGACAACCCATTATTTGGATTCCTACGGTCTTTCTACATAGAAATAAGTTTTCCAATTTTTGTCACCACGATATTTATCGGTTTTATAAAGTAACAAACTATGGGTATACCCTATAAACGGCTAATTTCTCGAAAGTGACAACCCATTATTTGGATTCCTACGGTCTTTCTACATAGAAATAAGTTTTCCAATTTTTGTCACCACGATATTTATCGGTTTTATAAAGTAACAAACTATGTAAACATTGAATTTTGGTTTTTACACTTTTTTGGGTATACCCTATAAACGGCTAATTTCTCGAAAGTGACAACCCATTATTTGGATTCCTACGGTCTTTCTACATAGAAATAAGTTTTCCAATTTTTGTCACCACGATATTTATCGGTTTTATAAAGTAACAAACTATGTAAACATTGAATTTTGGTTTTTACACTTTTTTGGGTATACCCTATAAACGGCTAATTTCTCGAAAGTGACAACCCATTATTTGGATTCCTACGGTCTTTCTACATAGAAATAAGTTTTCCAATTTTTGTCACCACGATATTTATCGGTTTTATAAAGTAACAAACTATGTAAACATTGAATTTTGGTTTTTACACTTTTTTGGGTATACCCTATAAACGGCTAATTTCTCGAAAGTGACAACCCATTATTTGGATTCCTACGGTCTTTCTACATAGAAATAAGTTTTCCAATTTTTGTCACCACGATATTTATCGGTTTTATATAGTAACAAACTATGTTTTTGATTTTTCAAATAAATTTTTAATCTCTTTGTAATTGTATTACTTAGGAACATCATGGAAGTGAAATAACAAACTTTTTTTTTGTTGAAATTGTTGTCAAAAACACGTGGAATTGAAATAACACACTTTTTTTTTGTTGATAATGGTTGCAAAAACATGTACTTTAGTACTTTTTTGCACTCATACTATTTTATTCAACTATTCAAAAAAAGTTTGTTTTCTCGGTATGATTTGTTCACGCACGTGGATTTTTATATGAAAATATTTAAATGCGATTTTCTAGCAAACTAGAAGAGCTAGAGCCAAAATAATGAAAATCTGTGATCACTACTAAAAATTGGATTTTCTTAGGATTTTTATATGAAAATATTTAAATGCGATTTTCTAGCAAACTAGAAGAGCTAGAGCCAAAATAATGAAAATCTGTGATCACTACCAAAAGTTGGATTTTCTGAGGATTTTTATATGAAAATATTTAAATGCGATTTTCTAGCAAACTAGAAGAGCTAGAGCCAAAATAATGAAAATCTGTGATCACTACCAAAAATTGGATTTTCTGAGGATTTTTATATGAAAATATTTAAATGCGATTTTCTAGCAAACTAGAAGAGCTAGAGCCAAAATAATGAAAATCTGTGATCACTACTAAAAATTGGATTTTCTTAGGATTTTTATATGAAAATATTTAAATGCGATTTTCTAGCAAACTAGAAGAGCTAGAGCCAAAATAATGAAAATCTGTGATCACTACTAAAAATTGGATTTTCTTAGGATTTTTATATGAAAATATTTAAATGCGATTTTCTAGCAAACTAGAAGAGCTAGAGCCAAAATAATGAAAATCTGTGATCACTACTAAAAATTGGATTTTCTTAGGATTTTTATATGAAAATATTTAAATGCGATTTTCTAGCAAACTAGAAGAGCTAGAGCCAAAATAATGAAAATCTGTGATCACTACCAAAAATTGGATTTTCTGAGGATTTTTATATGAAAATATTTAAATGCGATTTTCTAGCAAACTAGAAGAGCTAGAGCCAAAATAACGAAAATCTGTGATCACTACCAAAAATTGGATTTTCTAAGGATTTTTATATGAAAATATTTAAATGCGATTTTCTAGCAAACTAGAAGAGCTAGAGCCAAAATAACGAAAATCTGTGATCACTACTAAAAATTGGATTTTCTAAGGATTTTTATATGGAAATATTTAAATGCGATTTTCTAGCAAACTAGAAGAGCTAGAGCCAAAATAATGAAAATCTGTGATCACTACTAAAAATTGGATTTTCTTAGGATTTTTATATGAAAATATTTAAATGCGATTTTCTAGCAAACTAGAAGAGCTAGAGCCAAAATAACGAAAATCTGTGATCACTACCAAAAATTGGATTTTCTAAGGATTTTTATATGAAAATATTTAAATGCGATTTTCTAGCAAACTAGAAGAGCTAGAGCCAAAATAATGAAAATCTGTGATCACTACTAAAAATTGGATTTTCTGAGGATTTTTATATGAAAATATTTAAATGCGATTTTCTAGCAAACTAGAAGAGCTAGAGCCAAAATAATGAAAATCTGTGATCACTACTAAAAATTGGATTTTCTTAGGATTTTTATATGAAAATATTTAAATGCGATTTTCTAGCAAACTAGAAGAGCTAGAGCCAAAATAATGAAAATCTGTGATCACTACTAAAAATTGGATTTTCTTAGGATTTTTATATGAAAATATTTAAATGCGATTTTCTAGCAAACTAGAAGAGCTAGAGCCAAAATAACGAAAATCTGTGATCACTACCAAAAATTGGATTTTCTAAGGATTTTTATATGAAAATATTTAAATGCGATTTTCTAGCAAACTAGAAGAGCTAGAGCCAAAATAATGAAAATCTGTGATCACTACTAAAAATTGGATTTTCTAAGGATTTTTATATGAAAATATTTAAATGCGATTTTCTAGCAAACTAGAAGAGCTAGAGCCAAAATAATGAAAATCTGTGATCACTACTAAAAATTGGATTTTCTTAGGATTTTTATATGAAAATATTTAAATGCGATTTTCTAGCAAACTAGAAGAGCTAGAGCCAAAATAATGAAAATCTGTGATCACTACTAAAAATTGGATTTTCTGAGGATTTTTATATGAAAATATTTAAATGCGATTTTCTAGCAAACTAGAAGAGCTAGAGCCAAAATAATGAAAATCTGTGATCACTACCAAAAATTGGATTTTCTGAGGATTTTTATATGAAAATATTTAAATGCGATTTTCTAGCAAACTAGAAGAGCTAGAGCCAAAATAATGAAAATCTGTGATCACTACTAAAAATTGAATTTTCTTAGGATTTTTATATGAAAATATTTAAATGCGATTTTCTAGCAAACTAGAAGAGCTAGAGCCAAAATAATGAAAATCTGTGATCACTACAAAAAATTGGATTTTCTGAGGATTTTTATATGAAAATATTTAAATGCGATTTTCTAGCAAACTAGAAGAGCTAGAGCCAAAATAACGAAAATCTGTGATCACTACCAAAAATTGGATTTTCTAAGGATTTTTATATGAAAATATTTAAATGCGATTTTCTAGCAAACTAGAAGAGCTAGAGCCAAAATAATGAAAATCTGTGATCACTACTAAAAATTGGATTTTCTTAGGATTTTTATATGAAAATATTTAAATGCGATTTTCTAGCAAACTAGAAGAGCTAGAGCCAAAATAATGAAAATCTGTGATCACTACCAAAAATTGGATTTTCTGAGGATTTTTATATGAAAATATTTAAATGCGATTTTCTAGCAAACTAGAAGAGCTAGAGCCAAAATAATGAAAATCTGTGATCACTACCAAAAATTGGATTTTCTGAGGATTTTTATATGAAAATATTTAAATGCGATTTTCTAGCAAACTAGAAGAGCTAGAGCCAAAATAATGAAAATCTGTGATCACTACTAAAAATTGGATTTTCTTAGGATTTTTATATGAAAATATTTAAATGCGATTTTCTAGCAAACTAGAAGAGCTAGAGCCAAAATAATGAAAATCTGTGATCACTACCAAAAATTGGATTTTCTGAGGATTTTTATATGAAAATATTTAAATGCGATTTTCTAGCAAACTAGAAGAGCTAGAGCCAAAATAATGAAAATCTGTGATCACTACCAAAAATTGGATTTTCTGAGGATTTTTATATGAAAATATTTAAATGCGATTTTCTAGCAAACTAGAAGAACTAGAGCCAAAATAATGAAAATCTGTGATCACTACTAAAAATTGGATTTTCTTAGGATTTTTATATGAAAATATTTAAATGCGATTTTCTAGCAAACTAGAAGAGCTAGAGCCAAAATAATGAAAATCTGTGATCACTACCAAAAATTGGATTTTCTGAGGATTTTTATATGAAAATATTTAAATGCGATTTTCTAGCAAACTAGAAGAGCTAGAGCCAAAATAATGAAAATCTGTGATCACTACCAAAAATTGGATTTTCTGAGGATTTTTATATGAAAATATTTAAATGCGATTTTCTAGCAAACTAGAAGAGCTAGAGCCAAAATAACGAAAATCTGTGATCACTACCAAAAATTGGATTTTCTAAGGATTTTTATATGAAAATATTTAAATGCGATTTTCTAGCAAACTAGAAGAGCTAGAGCCAAAATAATGAAAATCTGTGATCACTACTAAAAATTGGATTTTCTAAGGATTTTAATATGAAAATATTTAAATGCGATTTTCTAGCAAACTAGAAGAGCTAGAGCCAAAATAATGAAAATCTGTGATCACTACTAAAAATTGGATTTTCTTAGGATTTTTATATGAAAATATTTAAATGCGATTTTCTAGCAAACTAGAAGAGCTAGAGCCAAAATAACGAAAATCTGTGATCACTACTAAAAATTGGATTTTCTAAGGATTTTTATATGGAAATATTTAAATGCGATTTTCTAGCAAACTAGAAGAGCTAGAGCCAAAATAATGAAAATCTGTGATCACTACTAAAAATTGGATTTTCTTAGGATTTTTATATGAAAATATTTAAATGCGATTTTCTAGCAAACTAGAAGAGCTAGAGCCAAAATAATGAAAATCTGTGATCACTACTAAAAATTGGATTTTCTTAGGATTTTTATATGAAAATATTTAAATGCGATTTTCTAGCAAACTAGAAGAGCTAGAGCCAAAATAACGAAAATCTGTGATCACTACTAAAAATTGGATTTTCTAAGGATTTTTATATGAAAATATTTAAATGCGATTTTCTAACAAACTAGAAGAGCTAGAGCCAAAATAATGAAAATCTGTGATCACTACTAAAAATTGGATTTTCTTAGGATTTTTATATGAAAATATTTAAATGCGATTTTCTAGCAAACTAGAAGAGCTAGAGCCAAAATAATGAAAATCTGTGATCACTACTAAAAATTGGATTTTCTTAGGATTTTTATATGAAAATATTTAAATGCGATTTTCTAGCAAACTAGAAGAGCTAGAGCCAAAATAATGAAAATCTGTGATCACTACTAAAAATTGGATTTTCTAAGGATTTTTATATGAAAATATTTAAATGCGATTTTCTAGCAAACTAGAAGAGCTAGAGCCAAAATAACGAAAATCTGTGATCACTACCAAAAATTGGATTTTCTTAGGATTTTTATATGAAAATATTTAAATGCGATTTTCTAACAAACTAGAAGAGCTAGAGCCAAAATAATGAAAATCTGTGATCACTACTAAAAATTGGATTTTCTTAGGATTTTTATATGAAAATATTTAAATGCGATTTTCTAGCAAACTAGAAGAGCTAGAGCCAAAATAATGAAAATCTGTGATCACTACCAAAAATTGGATTTTCTAAGGATTTTTATATGAAAATATTTAAATGCGATTTTCTAGCAAACTAGAAGAGCTAGAGCCAAAATAATGAAAATCTGTGATCACTACTAAAAATTGGATTTTCTTAGGATTTTTATATGAAAATATTTAAATGCGATTTTCTAGCAAACTAGAAGAGCTAGAGCCAAAATAATGAAAATCTGTGATCACTACTAAAAATTGGATTTTCTTAGGATTTTTATATGAAAATATTTAAATGCGATTTTCTAGCAAACTAGAAGAGCTAGAGCCAAAATAACGAAAATCTGTGATCACTACTAAAAATTGGATTTTCTAAGGATTTTTATATGGAAATATTTAAATGCGATTTTCTAGCAAACTAGAAGAGCTAGAGCCAAAATAATGAAAATCTGTGATCACTACTAAAAATTGGATTTTCTTAGGATTTTTATATGAAAATATTTAAATGCGATTTTCTAGCAAACTAGAAGAGCTAGAGCCAAAATAATGAAAATCTGTGATCACTACTAAAAATTGGATTTTCTTAGGATTTTTATATGAAAATATTTAAATGCGATTTTCTAGCAAACTAGAAGAGCTAGAGCCAAAATAACGAAAATCTGTGATCACTACTAAAAATTGGATTTTCTAAGGATTTTATATGAAAATATTTAAATGCGATTTTCTAACAAACTAGAAGAGCTAGAGCCAAAATAATGAAAATCTGTGATCACTACTAAAAATTGGATTTTCTTAGGATTTTTATATGAAAATATTTAAATGCGATTTTCTAGCAAACTAGAAGAGCTAGAGCCAAAATAATGAAAATCTGTGATCACTACTAAAAATTGGATTTTCTTAGGATTTTTATATGAAAATATTTAAATGCGATTTTCTAGCAAACTAGAAGAGCTAGAACCAAAATAATGAAAATCTGTGATCACTACTAAAAATTGGATTTTCTAAGGATTTTTATATGAAAATATTTAAATGCGATTTTCTAGCAAACTAGAAGAGCTAGAGCCAAAATAATGAAAATCTGTGATCACTACTAAAAATTGGATTTTCTTAGGATTTTTATATGAAAATATTTAAATGCGATTTTCTAGCAAACTAGAAGAGCTAGAGCCAAAATAACGAAAATCTGTGATCACTACTAAAAATTGGATTTTCTAAGGATTTTTATATGAAAATATTTAAATGCGATTTTCTAGCAAACTAGAAGAGCTAGAGCCAAAATAATGAAAATCTGTGATCACTACTAAAAATTGGATTTTCTTAGGATTTTTATATGAAAATATTTAAATGCGATTTTCTAGCAAACTAGAAGAGCTAGAGCCAAAATAATGAAAATCTGTGATCACTACCAAAAATTGGATTTTCTTAGGATTTTTATATGAAAATATTTAAATGCGATTTTCTAACAAACTAGAAGAGCTAGAGCCAAAATAATGAAAATCTGTGATCACTACTAAAAATTGGATTTTCTGAGGATTTTTATATGAAAATATTTAAATGCGATTTTCTAGCAAACTAGAAGAGCTAGAGCCAAAATAATGAAAATCTGTGATCACTACTAAAAATTGGATTTTCTTAGGATTTTTATATGAAAATATTTAAATGCGATTTTCTAGCAAACTAGAAGAGCTAGAGCCAAAATAATGAAAATCTGTGATCACTACTAAAATTGGATTTTCTAAGGATTTTTATATGAAAATATTTAAATGCGATTTTCTAGCAAACTAGAAGAGCTAGAGCCAAAATAATGAAAATCTGTGATCACTACTAAAAATTGGATTTTCTTAGGATTTTTATATGAAAATATTTAAATGCGATTTTCTAGCAAACTAGAAGAGCTAGAGCCAAAATAACGAAAATCTGTGATCACTACTAAAAATTGGATTTTCTAAGGATTTTTATATGGAAATATTTAAATGCGATTTTCTAGCAAACTAGAAGAGCTAGAGCCAAAATAATGAAAATCTGTGATCACTACTAAAAATTGGATTTTCTTAGGATTTTTATATGAAAATATTTAAATGCGATTTTCTAGCAAACTAGAAGAGCTAGAGCCAAAATAATGAAAATCTGTGATCACTACTAAAAATTGGATTTTCTTAGGATTTTTATATGAAAATATTTAAATGCGATTTTCTAGCAAACTAGAAGAGCTAGAGCCAAAATAACGAAAATCTGTGATCACTACTAAAAATTGGATTTTCTAAGGATTTTTATATGAAAATATTTAAATGCGATTTTCTAACAAACTAGAAGAGCTAGAGCCAAAATAATGAAAATCTGTGATCACTACTAAAAATTGGATTTTCTAAGGATTTTTATATGAAAATATTTAAATGCGATTTTCTAGCAAACTAGAAGAGCTAGAGCCAAAATAACGAAAATCTGTGATCACTACCAAAAATTGGATTTTCTTAGGATTTTTATATGAAAATATTTAAATGCGATTTTCTAACAAACTAGAAGAGCTAGAGCCAAAATAATGAAAATCTGTGATCACTACTAAAAATTGGATTTTCTTAGGATTTTTATATGAAAATATTTAAATGCGATTTTCTAGCAAACTAGAAGAGCTTAGAGCCAAAATAATGAAAATCTGTGATCACTACCAAAAATTGGATTTTCTAAGGATTTTTATATGAAA
>CASGGT010000058.1:0-48474 GCA_949318255.1 Pollenia labialis | reverse complement strand
AGCAAACTAGAAGAGCTAGAGCCAAAATAACAAAAATCTGTGATCACTACTAAAAATTGGATTTTCTTAGGATTTTTATATGAAAAACTTTAAATGCGATTTTCTAGCAAACTAGAAGAGCTAGAGCCAAAATAACAAAAATCTGTGATCACTACTAAAAATTGGATTTTCTTAGGATTTTTATATGAAAAACTTTAAATGCGATTTTCTAGCAAACTAGAAGAGCTAGAGCCAAAATAACAAAAATCTGTGATCACTACTAAAAATTGGATTTTCTTAGGATTTTTATATGAAAAACTTTAAATGCGATTTTCTAGCAAACTAGAAGAGCTAGAGCCAAAATAACAAAAATCTGTGATCACTACTAAAAATTGGATTTTCTTGCGATTTTTATATGAAAAACTTTAACTGCGATTTTCTAGCAAACTAGAAGAGCTAGAGCCAAAATAATATAAATCTGTGATCACTACTAAAAATTGGATTTTCTTAGGATTTTTATATGAAAAACTTTAACTGCGATTTTCTAGAAAACTAGAAGAGCAAGAGCCAAAATAACAAAAATCTGTGATCACTACTAAAAATTGGATTTTCTTGCGATTTTTATATGAAAAACTTTAAATGCGATTTTCTAGCAAACTAGAAGAGCTAGAGCCAAAATAACAAAAATCTGTGATCACTACTAAAAATTGGATTTTCTTGCGATTTTTATATGAAAAACTTTAACTGCGATTTTCTAGCAAACTAGAAGAGCTAGAGCCAAAATAACAAAAATCTGTGATCACTACTAAAAATTGGATTTTCTTGCGATTTTTATATGAAAAACTTTAAATGCGATTTTCTAGCAAACTAGAAGAGCTAGAGCCAAAATAACAAAAATCTGTGATCACTACTAAAAATTGGATTTTCTTACGATTTTTATATGAAAAACTTTAAATGCGATTTTCTAGCAAACTAGAAGAGCTAGAGCCAAAATAACAAAAATCTGTGATCACTACTAAAAATTGGATTTTCTTAGGATTTTTATATGAAAAACTTTAAATGCGATTTTCTAGCAAACTAGAAGAGCTAGAGCCAAAATAACAAAAATCTGTGATCACTACTAAAAATTGGATTTTCTTAGGATTTTTATATGAAAAACTTTAAATGCGATTTTCTAGCAAACTAGAAGAGCTAGAGCCAAAATAACAAAAATCTGTGATCACTACTAAAAATTGGATTTTCTTAGGATTTTTATATGAAAAACTTTAAATGCGATTTTCTAGCAAACTAGAAGAGCTAGAGCCAAAATAACAAAAATCTGTGATCACTACTAAAAATTGGATTTTCTTAGGATTTTTATATGAAAAACTTTAAATGCGATTTTCTAGCAAACTAGAAGAGCTAGAGCCAAAATAACAAAAATCTGTGATCACTACTAAAAATTGGATTTTCTTGCGATTTTTATATGAAAAACTTTAAATGCGATTTTCTAGCAAACTAGAAGAGCTAGAGCCAAAATAACAAAAATCTGTGATCACTACTAAAAATTGGATTTTCTTAGGATTTTTATATGAAAAACTTTAAATGCGATTTTCTAGCAAACTAGAAGAGCTAGAGCCAAAATAACAAAAATCTGTGATCACTACTAAAAATTGGATTTTCTTGCGATTTTTATATGAAAAACTTTAACTGCGATTTTCTAGCAAACTAGAAGAGCTAGAGCCAAAATAACAAAAATCTGTGATCACTACTAAAAATTGGATTTTCTTAGGATTTTTATATGAAAAACTTTAAATGCGATTTTCTAGCAAACTAGAAGAGCTAGAGCCAAAATAATAAAAATCTGTGATCACTACTAAAAATTGGATTTTCTTAGGATTTTTATATGAAAAACTTTAAATGCGATTTTCTAGAAAACTAGAAGAGCTAGAGCCAAAATAACAAAAATCTGTGATCACTACTAAAAATTGGATTTTCTTAGGATTTTTATATGAAAAACTTTAAATGCGATTTTCTAGAAAACTAGAAGAGCTAGAGCCAAGATAACAAAAATCTGTGATCACTACTAAAAATTGGATTTTCTTAGGATTTTTATATGAAAAACTTTAAATGTGATTTTCTAGAAAACTAGAAGAGCTAGAGCCAAAATAATAAAAATCTGTGATCACTACTAAAAATTGGATTTTCTTAGGATTTTTATATGAAAAACTTTAAATGCGATTTTCTAGAAAACTAGAAGAGCTAGAGCCAAAATAACAAAAATCTGTGATCACTACTAAAAATTGGATTTTCTTAGGATTTTTATATGAAAAACTTTAAATGTGATTTTCTAAAAACTAGAAGAGCTAGAGCCAAAATAACAAAAATCTGTGATCACTACTAAAAATTGGATTTTCTTAGGATTTTTATATGAAAAACTTTAAATGCGATTTTCTAGCAAACTAGAAGAGCTAGAGCCAAAATAACAAAAATCTGTGATCACTACTAAAAATTGGATTTTCTTAGGATTTTTATATGAAAAACTTTAAATGCGATTTTCTAGCAAACTAGAAGAGCTAGAGCCAAAATAATAAAAATCTGTGATCACTACTAAAAATTGGATTTTCTTAGGATTTTTATATGAAAAACTTTAAATGCGATTTTCTAGCAAACTAGAAGAGCTAGAGCCAAAATAACAAAAATCTGTGATCACTACTAAAAATTGGATTTTCTTAGGATTTTTATATGAAAAACTTTAAATGCGATTTTCTAGCAAACTAGAAGAGCTAGAGCCAAAATAACAAAAATCTGTGATCACTACTAAAAATTGGATTTTCTTAGGATTTTTATATGAAAAACTTTAAATGCGATTTTCTAGCAAACTAGAAGAGCTAGAGCCAAAATAACAAAAATCTGTGATCACTACTAAAAATTGGATTTTCTTAGGATTTTTATATGAAAAACTTTAAATGCGATTTCTAGAAAACTAGAAGAGCTAGAGCCAAAATAATAAAAATCTGTGATCACTACTAAAAATTGGATTTTCTTAGGATTTTTATATGAAAAACTTTAAATGCGATTTTCTAGAAAACTAGAAGAGCTAGAGCCAAAATAACAAAAATCTGTGATCACTACTAAAAATTGGATTTTCTTAGGATTTTTATATGAAAAACTTTAAATGCGATTTTCTAGCAAACTAGAAGAGCTAGAGCCAAAATAATAAAAATCTGTGATCACTACTAAAAATTGGATTTTCTTAGGATTTTTATATGAAAAACTTTAAATGCGATTTTCTAGCAAACTAGAAGAGCTAGAGCCAAAATAACAAAAATCTGTGATCACTACTAAAAATTGGATTTTCTTAGGATTTTTATATGAAAAACTTTAAATGCGATTTTCTAGAAAACTAGAAGAGCTAGAGCCAAAATAAAAAAATCTGTGATCACTACTAAAAATTGGATTTTCTTAGGATTTTTATATGAAAAACTTTAAATGCGATTTTCTAGAAAACTAGAAGAGCTAGAGCCAAAATAACAAAAACCTGTGATCACTACTAAAAATTGGATTTTCTTAGGATTTTTATATGAAAAACTTTAAATGCGATTTTCTAGAAAACTAGAAGAGCTAGAGCCAAAATAAAAAAAATCTGTGATCACTACTAAAAATTGGATTTTCTTAGGATTTTTATATGAAAAACTTTAAATGCGATTTTCTAGCAAACTAGAAGAGCTAGAGCCAAAATAACAAAAATCTGTGATCACTACTAAAAATTGGATTTTCTTAGGATTTTTATATGAAAAACTTTAAATGCGATTTTCTAGAAAACTAGAAGAGCTAGAGCCAAAATAATAAAAATCTGTGATCACTACTAAAAATTGGATTTTCTTAGGATTTTTATATGAAAAACTTTAAATGCGATTTTCTAGCAAACTAGAAGAGCTAGAGCCAAAATAACAAAAATCTGTGATCACTACTAAAAATTGGATTTTCTTAGGATTTTTATATGAAAAACTTTAAATGCGATTTTCTAGAAAACTAGAAGAGCTAGAGCCAAAATAATAAAAATCTGTGATCACTACTAAAAATTGGATTTTCTTAGGATTTTTATATGAAAAACTTTAAATGCGATTTTCTAGAAAACTAGAAGAGCTAGAGCCAAAATAACAAAAATCTGTGATCACTACTAAAAATTGGATTTTCTTAGGATTTATATATGAAAAACTTTAAATGCGATTTTCTAGCAAACTAGAAGAGCTAGAGCCAAAATAACAAAAATCTGTGATCACTACTAAAAATTGGATTTTCTTAGGATTTTTATATGAAAAACTTTAAATGCGATTTTCTAGAAAACTAGAAGGGCTAGAGCCAAAATAATAAAAATCTGTGATCACTACTAAAAATTGGATTTTCTTAGGATTTTTATATGAAAAACTTTAAATGCGATTTTCTAGAAAACTAGAAGAGCTAGAGCCAAAATAATAAAAATCTGTGATCACTACTAAAAATTGGATTTTCTTAGGATTTTTATATGAAAAACTTTAAATGCGATTTTCTAGAAAACTAGAAGAGCTAGAGCCAAAATAACAAAAATCTGTGATCACTACTAAAAATTGGATTTTCTTAGGATTTTTATATGAAAAACTTTAAATGCGATTTTCTAGCAAACTAGAAGAGCTAGAGCCAAAATAACAAAAATCTGTGATCACTACTAAAAATTGGATTTTCTTAGGATTTTTATATGAAAAACTTTAAATGCGATTTTCTAGCAAACTAGAAGAGCTAGAGCCAAAATAACAAAAATCTGTGATCACTACTAAAAATTGGATTTTCTTAGGATTTTTATATGAAAAACTTTAAATGCGATTTTCTAGCAAACTAGAAGAGCTAGAGCCAAAATAACAAAAATCTGTGATCACTACTAAAAATTGGATTTTCTTAGGATTTTTATATGAAAAACTTTAAATGCGATTTTCTAGCAAACTAGAAGAGCTAGAGCCAAAATAATAAAAATCTGTGATCACTACTAAAAATTGGATTTTCTTAGGATTTTTATATGAAAAACTTTAAATGCGATTTTCTAGCAAACTAGAAGAGCTAGAGCCAAAATAACAAAAATCTGTGATCACTACTAAAAATTGGATTTTCTTAGGATTTTTATATGAAAAACTTTAAATGCGATTTTCTAGCAAACTAGAAGAGCTAGAGCCAAAATAACAAAGATCTGTGATCACTACTAAAAATTGGATTTTCTTAGGATTTTTATATGAAAAACTTTAAATGCGATTTTCTAGCAAACTAGAAGAGCTAGAGCCAAAATAACAAAAATCTGTGATCACTACTAAAAATTGGATTTTCTTAGGATTTTTATATGAAAAACTTTAAATGCGATTTTCTAGAAAACTAGAAGAGCTAGAGCTAAAATAACAAAAATCTGTGATGACTACTAAAAATTGGATTTTCTTACGATTTTTATATGAAAAACTTTAAATGCGATTTTCTAGCAAACTAGAAGAGCTAGAGCCAAAATAACAAAAATCTGTGATCACTACTAAAAATTGGATTTTCTTAGGATTTTTATATGAAAAACTTTAAATGCGATTTTCTAGCAAACTAGAAGAGCTAGAGCCACAATAACAAAAATCTGTGATCACTACTAAAAATTGGATTTTCTTAGGATTTTTATATGAAAAACTTTAAATGCGATTTTCTAGCAAACTAGAAGAGCTAGAGCCAAAATAACAAAAATCTGTGATCACTACTAAAAATTGGATTTTCTTAGGATTTTTATATGAAAAACTTTAAATGCGATTTTCTAGCAAACTAGAAGAGCTAGAGCCAAAATAATAAAAATCTGTGATCACTACTAAAAATTGGATTTTCTTAGGATTTTTATATGAAAAACTTTAAATGCGATTTTCTAGCAAACTAGAAGAGCTAGAGTCAAAATAACAAAAATCTGTGATCACTACTAAAAATTGGATTTTCTTAGGATTTTTATATGAAAAACTTTAAATGCGATTTTCTAGCAAACTAGAAGAGCTAGAGCCAAAATAACAAAAATCTGTGATCACTACTAAAAATTGGATTTTCTTAGGATTTTTATATGAAAAACTTTAAATGCGATTTTCTAGCAAACTAGAAGAGCTAGAGCCAAAATAACAAAAATCTGTGATCACTACTAAAAATTGGATTTTCTTAGGATTTTTATATGAAAAACTTTAAATGCGATTTTCTAGCAAACTAGAAGAGCTAGAGCCAAAATAACAAAAATCTGTGATCACTACTAAAAATTGGATTTTCTTAGGATTTTTATATGAAAAACTTTAAATGCGATTTTCTAGAAAACTAGAAGAGCTAGAGCCAAAATAACAAAAATCTGTGATCACTACTAAAAATTGGATTTTCTTACGATTTTTATATGAAAAACTTTAAATGCGATTTTCTAGCAAACTAGAAGAGCTAGAGCCAAAATAACAAAAATCTGTGATCACTACTAAAAATTGGATTTTCTTAGGATTTTTATATGAAAAACTTTAAATGCGATTTTCTAGAAAATTAGAAGAGCTAGAGCCAAAATAACAAAAATCTGTGATCACTACTAAAAATTGGATTTTCTTAGGATTTTTATATGAAAAACTTTAAATGCGATTTTCTAGCAAACTAGAAGAGCTAGAGCCAAAATAACAAAAATCTGTGATCACTACTAAAAATTGGATTTTCTTAGGATTTTTATATGAAAAACTTTAAATGCGATTTTCTAGCAAACTAGAAGAGCTAGAGCCAAAATAACAAAAATCTGTGATCACTACTAAAAATTGGATTTTCTTACGATTTTTATATGAAAAACTTTAAATGCGATTTTCTAGCAAACTAGAAGAGCTAGAGCCAAAATAACAAAAATCTGTGATCACTACTAAAAATTGGATTTTCTTAGGATTTTTATATGAAAAACTTTAAATGCGATTTTCTAGAAAATTAGAAGAGCTAGAGCCAAAATAACAAAAATCTGTGATCACTACTAAAAATTGGATTTTCTTAGGATTTTTATATGAAAAACTTTAAATGCGATTTTCTAGCAAACTAGAAGAGCTAGAGCCAAAATAACAAAAATCTGTGATCACTACTAAAAATTGGATTTTCTTAGGATTTTTATATGAAAAACTTTAAATGCGATTTTCTAGCAAACTAGAAGAGCTAGAGCCAAAATAATAAAAATCTGTGATCACTACTAAAAATTGGATTTTCTTAGGATTTTTATATGAAAAACTTTAAATGCGATTTTCTAGAAAACTAGAAGAGCTAGAGCCAAAATAACAAAAATCTGTGATCACTACTAAAAATTGGATTTTCTTAGGATTTTTATATGAAAAACTTTAAATGCGATTTTCTAGAAAACTAGAAGAGCTAGAGCCAAAATAACAAAAATCTGTGATCACTACTAAAAATTGGATTTTCTTAGGATTTTTATATGAAAAACTTTAAATGCGATTTTCTAGAAAACTAGAAGAGCTAGAGCCAAAATAACAAAAATCTGTGATCACTACTAAAAATTGGATTTTCTTACGATTTTTATATGAAAAACTTTAAATGCGATTTTCTAGCAAACTAGAAGAGCTAGAGCCAAAATAATAAAAATCTGTGATCACTACTAAAAATTGGATTTTCTTAGGATTTTTATATGAAAAACTTTAAATGCGATTTTCTAGAAAACTAGAAGAGCTAGAGCCAAAATAACAAAAATCTGTGATCACTACTAAAAATTGGATTTTCTTAGGATTTTTATATGAAAAACTTTAAATGCGATTTTCTAGCAAACTAGAAGAGCTAGAGCCAAAATAATAAAAATCTGTGATCACTACTAAAAATTGGATTTTCTTAGGATTTTTATATGAAAAACTTTAAATGCGATTTTCTAGAAAACTAGAAGAGCTAGAGCCAAAATAACAAAAATCTGTGATCACTACTAAAAATTGGATTTTCTTAGGATTTTTATATGAAAAACTTTAAATGCGATTTTCTAGAAAACTAGAAGAGCTAGAGCCAAAATAACAAAAATCTGTGATCACTACTAAAAATTGGATTTTCTTACGATTTTTATATGAAAAACTTTAAATGCGATTTTCTAGCAAACTAGAAGAGCTAGAGCCAAAATAACAAAAATCTGTGATCACTACTAAAAATTGGATTTTCTTAGGATTTTTATATGAAAAACTTTAAATGCGATTTTCTAGAAAATTAGAAGAGCTAGAGCCAAAATAACAAAAATCTGTGATCACTACTAAAAATTGGATTTTCTTAGGATTTTTATATGAAAAACTTTAAATGCGATTTTCTAGCAAACTAGAAGAGCTAGAGCCAAAATAACAAAAATCTGTGATCACTACTAAAAATTGGATTTTCTTAGGATTTTTATATGAAAAACTTTAAATGCGATTTTCTAGCAAACTAGAAGAGCTAGAGCCAAAATAACAAAAATCTGTGATCACTACTAAAAATTGGATTTTCTTACGATTTTTATATGAAAAACTTTAAATGCGATTTTCTAGCAAACTAGAAGAGCTAGAGCCAAAATAACAAAAATCTGTGATCACTACTAAAAATTGGATTTTCTTAGGATTTTTATATGAAAAACTTTAAATGCGATTTTCTAGAAAATTAGAAGAGCTAGAGCCAAAATAACAAAAATCTGTGATCACTACTAAAAATTGGATTTTCTTAGGATTTTTATATGAAAAACTTTAAATGCGATTTTCTAGCAAACTAGAAGAGCTAGAGCCAAAATAACAAAAATCTGTGATCACTACTAAAAATTGGATTTTCTTAGGATTTTTATATGAAAAACTTTAAATGCGATTTTCTAGCAAACTAGAAGAGCTAGAGCCAAAATAATAAAAATCTGTGATCACTACTAAAAATTGGATTTTCTTAGGATTTTTATATGAAAAACTTTAAATGCGATTTTCTAGAAAACTAGAAGAGCTAGAGCCAAAATAACAAAAATCTCTGATCACTACTAAAAATTGGATTTTCTTAGGATTTTTATATGAAAAACTTTAAATGCGATTTTCTAGCAAACTAGAAGAGCTAGAGCCAAAATAACAAAAATCTGTGATCACTACTAAAAATTGGATTTTCTTAGGATTTTTATATGAAAAACTTTAAATGCGATTTTCTAGCAAACTAGAAGAGCTAGAGCCAAAATAACAAAAATCTGTGATCACTACTAAAAATTGGATTTTCTTAGGATTTTTATATGAAAAACTTTAAATGCGATTTTCTAGCAAACTAGAAGAGCTAGAGCCAAAATAACAAAAATCTGTGATCACTACTAAAAATTGGATTTTCTTAGGATTTTTATATGAAAAACTTTAAATGCGATTTTCTAGAAAACTAGAAGAGCTAGAGCCAAAATAACAAAAATCTGTGATCACTACTAAAAATTGGATTTTCTTAGGATTTTTATATGAAAAACTTTAAATGCGATTTTCTAGCAAACTAGAAGAGCTGGAGCCAAAATAACAAAAATCTGTGATCACTACTAAAAATTGGATTTTCTTAGGATTTTTATATGAAAAACTTTAAATGCGATTTTCTAGAAAACTAGAAGAGCTAGAGCCAAAATAATAAAAATCTGTGATCACTACTAAAAATTGGATTTTCTTAGGATTTTTATATTTTTTTTTTTTTTTTTTTTCATTGTTTATTTATTGAATCTTCATATATTAAATATGAACTAACAATAATTAATCAAATCTTATTCTAATTCTTTATTAATGTCCTGCCAGTGCCAGACAAAAATTTTTTTCTTCACGGGTTCTGTTCACATATATAGGTGCTTATCGTTCTTCTAGTTGGGTAAGTGCTGCAGTGTCTCTTCTTCTTAAGCGAGTGTGGCCGGCATGATTTAGAATATTTCGAGCTAGTGGATTTGGGTGTTGTTCAAGCCTTTTTAAATATTTCACTGCATATTTTGTAATCATAGTTTTTACTAATGGCACATTGAGATCCTTATGAATGTTTGAATTTTTAACGTACCAGGGAGCGGCTGTGATTATTCGAAGAAGTTTATTTTGACGCCTTTGAATTTTTTCGATATTAGAGGCCGAGGCAGTGCCCCATAGTTGAATACCGTAGCACCAGATAGGCTTTAAGATAGAGTTGTAAAGTAGAAGCTTGCAATCGAGACTAAGGACAGAGTTTCTTCCGATAAGCCAATGAATTTGAATGGCTTTAAGTTTCATTTGAGTTAATTTTGCCTCAATATGGCATTTCCACGTTAATCGCCGATCCAGATGTAAACCGAGATATTTTACATGCGAATGTTGAGGAATTATTTGATTATTGATTGTAATAGGGGGGCAAGATTCCCGGCGCAAGGTGAATGTTATATGTACGCATTTTTGTTCATTTACCATTATCCTCCATTGTCTTAGCCATATTTCTAGTTGAAATATATGATCCTGTAAATAACGAGATGCTTCATAACTGTTTTCGTGTACGCTTAGAAAAGCTGTATCGTCTGCAAATGTTGAAGTCTGTGTGTAGTTGTTTGTTGGCATGTCCGAAGTATAAATTAAGTATAAAAGAGGGCCAAGGATGCTGCCTTGTGGAACTCCAGCGCCAATTGGCTGAGGTGAACTTAAGAAATCTCCTTCTTTAATAATAAATTGACGGCCGACTAAGTAGCTTTCTAACAGTTTGTGAGTGTTTGCTGGTAAATTTTGCTTCAACTTATGTAGTAAGCCTTCATGCCAGACTTTATCAAACGCTTGCGAAACATCGATGAAGAGTGCTGAGCAATATTTTTTTTCTTCAAATGCTTTTCTTATGACATTTACTATTCGATGAGTTTGTTCAATTGTGCTGTGTTTTCTTCTAAATCCAAACTGATGGTTTGGAATACATCTATTGTCATTTAAAATTGGTGTTAATTTTGAAACTAATAATTTCTCAAACAGCTTTGACATATTTGATAATAAGCTAATAGGCCTATATGACTCAACTTTTGTATGATCTTTCCCTGGCTTTGGTATCATGGTAACTAAGGAAACCTTCCATTCTTGCGGGTAGTATTCAAGCCGTAAGTAAAATAGCATTAAAAATAAAAACAATAATTTTCTTTGCTATGCGAGGTAGCTCTAAAAGCATTTTATTACTGATCTTATCAATACCAGGTGCCTTCTTAGTGTTTAAGTCACAAATAGCCTTTTCGATATCTCTAATTTCAAATCTTATGGGAATAGCAGCTCTAGCAGCAACAGGTGGTAACTCGACCACAGTATCGTTAGATAAATTTGGTGTAAATACGTTTTTCAAGTGACTCACAAACAGATTTCCTTTTTCAATATCGTTTCTTGCCCAACTACCATTCAAGTTTCTTAGTGGTTATATCAACTGGTCTTTTTAGATTTCTAGCCGCACGCCATAATGAGTAGTCAGATTGTGGAGTTGCATCAAGTTCCTTAAGATATTTTTCTAGAGAAGCCGTTTTCTGGGTCTGCAGTAAGTTTCTAAGCCTTTTTGTGCACTCTTTTAATAAATTCTTAAGTTGCGGGGATCTGTAAAGTTGCCACTCTCTTCGAACTCTCCTTTTTTCAGTCAAGAGCCGCTCGACATCTGTGGAATATATTTTAATATTTTTTGTTTTTTTGGGGGCAGTACTAGAATGTTGAACAGCTAGTTTCAGATAACTGTCAAAATTAACAATAGAGCGATCTACATTTTCCGGAGTTCTAAGCGGAATATTTTCTGTACAATGGGTACTGAGATATTTTTTAAATTTTAACCAATTAATTTGTGTGGCTGTCGGCGCAAAATAACCAGTCGGAGATACAATTCTATTGGGGTTCATTATAGTAACAACTGTAGGTGTGTGGTCGGAGGATAATTCTAAGGAAGCTTCAACATGAATAGTTTCTGTGGGGATGTTTTTAACCACGCCAAAATCTATAACATCTGGAATTTTTTGCTGATCAGTAGGCCAATATGTTGGCTGTCCGCTCGCGACCACATTTAAATCCATTTTAGAGATTGCATTAAACAAAACACGACCCTTTGGTGTTATAAGTCGTGACCCCCAGAAGGTATGTTTAGCATTATAATCGCCAGCGGCCAGAAAACAGGGTCCTAGTGATTTATAATATTCACAATATTGGCTTTCTGATATTGAAAATCTAGGTGGAGAGTATAAAGATGAAATTACTATGTTTCGATTTAGCTCTTCAACACAAACGTTTGTTGCTTGCAGATAATCCTCACGAATATCACACATTAAGTAGTGTTTGACTCGAGTTTTTATCAAAATGGCAGAACCTCCACAAGCTCTATCTCGAGGGTCCTTGGTATCATACAGTATATAACCATTAATTTTAAAACTATTTCTTGAGGTCAAATGAGTTTCAGAAACCATCATGACATCAATTTGTTTACTTTTAAGAAAATATTCTAATTCATTTTTATGTTGGCGGATGCCGTTTGCGTTCCAAAAACAAATTTTTAAACAGTTCATGGCTTGTTAAGTACAGCTTGCAATAACATCGATTGCATTCTAAGAATTTCTTGCATCATATTACCCATTGTATTTGTAAAATTATTTACTGTTTGCACTAATGTTTCCATGGTTTTTTCTAGACGACTTAAATTAGAAACCGGAGTTTCATCATTACTTGGCGAGGCACCTTGCATAGGCACATGGTTTGATTTGAGAACGTTAGCATAGGATGTTCTGGTATTACCAGGCTGCGGAGCCTGTATGCCATTTGTGGTTACTTGATTTGTTACCTGCATTTGGGGAGGATTAGTTTTCGGTCCAGCCGACTGCTTGACGATATTATATACAGGGCATCCTCTATAGTTGGCAGTGTGATTACCGCCACAGTTGCTACATTTTTTTACGTTGGGGTCGGTTTTAGACTTATCGCAAAGAACTGTGCCATGTAATTCACCACATACTACGCAAACAGGGGGTAAATAGCAGTATGCCTTAGTATGACCATACTCTTGACAGTTTAAACATTGAACGGGACCATTTCTTTTGTGCGGCTCTTCTATTGTTATTCTTCTGTAGAGAATATATTTTAAATTGTAAATAGGATGCGTTTCGTTTTTTTTAAGTTTTACGTCGCCGGGTTCAAACTCCACTCGAAAAAGGGGTTGGGGAATTTTTTCTCTATTTTTAATATTTACAACATGTTTTACCTTGAAGCCTTTTTCTTCTAGGAATGTTTTAACCTCTTCTGGGTCCACACATGAGTCAATACCCTTGATCACTACCTGAAGACCTTTACTGCTTTTCAGTTGGTATGTATAAAAGTTTTTTTTAAGTGCTTCAAAGTTGTTTATTATTTTGCGGAAGTCATTCTCATGATTGACTTGTATTTTTGTCTCGTTTATACTTCCACGCTTGATAGCCGCTACGTAGAACGAATTTTCACCTATCACCGACGTCACACTCTTTATGAGCTCATTTGAATTTTGCTCCCTAAGGTATATCGGGGGAGGCTTTGACGATCTTATGATATTTGGTGCTTCAGAGGATTCATCCTCCAGAATTGCAAAACGGTTTTGAGAATTTATCTTATCAAAAGATGGTACTTTTGAGGCCGAAGCAACTGCTGCAGAGGTAGGGCTGCGACCCCGTTTAAGAACTGTTATGTACCTGTCCATACCAACTTGTACTTGAGGCTTTTGACAACTTTTTACTTGTGATTTTTCCATTGCGTCTGTGTTTGAATTCATGGTAACATTTGTTACTAAAATTGTTTTTGCCGAAGCGGCAACACTTGCAGGCACTAGCGAGAGATTAATATTTTTTAATGTCTCAGCATCAACCGTCTTTGTAAAAACAGAGGGCGAAAGGGAACGTGTACGAACAATTGGTTTAGCCGTTAGGTAGTTAATATTGTTTTGTTTTGTTTTATTTATTTCAGTATTGCACTCTTTAGCATTAACTGTTACGTATGCATTTCTTTCATCTAGTTTTATTGTTGTTACATTGTGACTACTCATGCAAAAAGTTGTTTTTGTTTTTTCACCGTTTTGCTGTGCTTTTTTATTTTTATTATTTATTGTATTACACCAAAAATAAGAATTTTAAACTTAATGTTTTTGTTCAGTATATGTATACTAGGGTGTCCCAAAAATTTTTTTTGTCAGAGGCTCGTGCATAATTTGAAAGCTTATAGGGTCCAGTATTTTTGAATTTTTTTTTAGATTTTTAGGAAGAGGTTTAGAGGTCGCGCAATTCAAGTCTTTGTTAAAAATCTGGGGTTTCGGGCTTTTTTCAAACTTGACTCATAACTTTGTCAATAACCACGTTCATTTAATTTTTTGACCGAATATTTCTAAAGAAAATTTCCCAAACTTTATTTCCATATGCAAAAACTTTAAGTTCCGGCAATATTTTTGTCCATTACGATTCCACATATTAAGTATTTTTGTAATTTTTTAACAAATTCTGCAAAAAACGGTTTAAGAACTTCCCAAATTTATATGAAAGGTATAAAAACTAGTGACGCGATTTTAAATACCGATAAGTTCTAAACAATTAAGAAAAACAAAAATGGAATTTTGTCCTACAGTTTCCGAGTTACACTATTTTTATAGTTTGTACCTTAAAAATGGTGATACTTTTTTCGTTATAATTATTGTATATTTCCATAAATTTTTATAGTTGGGTTTTAATTGTCATTAACTTCTGACATTTATTGATCTAAATCGTTACACGCTGTCATTTTCACTTTCTATTTTATGTGTATTCTCCGCTATAATATTGTCGTTATACGATTTTACATAACACAATTTTTTGATTTAGCTGACCGACGAATCAAATAGAAAAGTTTTTTGTGTATGTGGCAGCGCATAGAGAAAGGGACCTAAGGGTAAAAAAATTAATTTTTACTTTTTTTTTTTTGATGGGGACATCATCTGAGCATCGAATGAGACCGATCCTATGAACCAAAAGTGTTCCCTCCCAGAGATATGCGCGTTTTATGAAGTGATGGTACACCAAAATGACTCTCCTGAACAAAACCGGGTTTTTCCCTTATGTCCCTTTATATTTGCGCGTCACATATATGTATAAAAGTTTTCGTCGACGTACCGGTAAGGATTTTTTTTTTATTTTTTTGTTAGTTCAAAAATGTGTAATTTTATTCAAAATATATATGAATTTTGTGAAAACAAGAAATGTGTGGCTTGTGGGAAAAATTTTAGATGCCCTTGATCCCTCCAAACCGCCGACAAAAATGCAAATGCTGCAAAGATTTTTTAATAAAATATACTGGGTATAAAGATAAAAACGGGTATAACTCAGGAACGGTAAGAATAAATTTAAAAATTGTTTATTCATATTAATTAGAATTAATTTGTCTTTCAAACTGCATCATTAGTTTTTTTCGTTTTCATTTAAACTGAAAAAGTTGTAAAGCGTTATTACAAAATTTTTGAAAAAATTACGAAAAATTGCAATTAAGGGTATCTAAATGAGTAACCTCATCATCAAAACTTATAAGATTTTCAGACAGGAATAAAACTTGGATAATTTTCTTTAAAACTGTTTCCTCAGGAGTGCAGAAACTCGTGGTATTAACCAAGTTAGCAGTAAAGTTAAAAAAAAGGCCGAAAACTCCGGTTTTTTATGAAAACTCCAATTGCGCGACCTCTAAACCTATTCCGAAAATTCTTAAAAAAAAACCAAAAATACTTTACCCTATAAGCTTTTAAATTTTGATTGAGCACCAATGAAAATCATAAATAAATCATTTTTTGGGACACCCTAATGTATACATACATATATTTTATTTATTTTTTTTTATTAAATTTTTCGTTTTTGATAATTATTCACTTTTATTTTAAAAATTTATTTTAAAAAAAATGCGTCCATTCGCTTAATTGTTATATTAAAATGTTATTAATAATTAAAATTTTATGCGGGGTTAAGAATACGCGTCTGAAAAACTTTAAATGCGATTTTCTAGCAAACTAGAAGAGCTAGAGCCAAAATAACAAAAATCTGTGATCACTACTAAAAATTGGATTTTCTTAGGATTTTTATATGAAAAACTTTAAATGCGATTTTCTAGAAAACTAGAAGAGCTAGAGCCAAAATAACAAAAATCTGTGATCACTACTAAAAATTGGATTTTCTTAGGATTTTTATATGAAAAACTTTAAATGCGATTTTCTAGAAAACTAGAAGAGCTAGAGCCAAAATAACAAAAATCTGTGATCACTACTAAAAATTGGATTTTCTTAGGATTTTTTATAATAAAAACTTTAAATGCGATTTTCTAGCAAACTAGAAGAGCTAGAGCCAAAATAACAAAAATCTGTGATCACTACTAAAAATTGGATTTTCTTAGGATTTTTATATGAAAAACTTTAAATGCGATTTTCTAGCAAACTAGAAGAGCTAGAGCCAAAATAACAAAAATCTGTGATCACTACTAAAAATTGGATTTTCTTAGGATTTTTATATGAAAAACTTTAAATGCGATTTTCTAGCAAACTAGAAGAGCTAGAGCCAAAATAACAAAAATCTGTGATCACTACTAAAAATTGGATTTTCTTAGGATTTTTATATGAAAAACTTTAAATGCGATTTTCTAGCAAACTAGAAGAGCTAGAGCCAAAATAACAAAAATCTGTGATCACTACTAAAAATTGGATTTTCTTAGGATTTTTATATGAAAAACTTTAAATGCGATTTTCTAGAAAACTAGAAGAGCTAGAGCCAAAATAACAAAAATCTGTGATCACTACTAAAAATTGGATTTTCTTAGGATTTTTATATGAAAAACTTTAAATGCGATTTTCTAGCAAACTAGAAGAGCTAGAGCCAAAATAACAAAAATCTGTGATCACTACTAAAAATTGGATTTTCTTAGGATTTTTATATGAAAAACTTTAAATGCGATTTTCTAGCAAACTAGAAGAGCTAGAGCCAAAATAACAAAAATCTGTGATCACTACTAAAAATTGGATTTTCTTAGGATTTTTATATGAAAAACTTTAAATGCGATTTTCTAGCAAACTAGAAGAGCTAGAGCCAAAATAACAAAAATCTGTGATCACTACTAAAAATTGGATTTTCTTAGGATTTTTATATGAAAAACTTTAAATGCGATTTTCTAGCAAACTAGAAGAGCTAGAGCCAAAATAACAAAAATCTGTGATCACTACTAAAAATTGGATTTTCTTAGGATTTTTATATGAAAAACTTTAAATGCGATTTTCTAGAAAACTAGAAGAGCTAGAGCCAAAATAACAAAAATCTGTGATCACTACTAAAAATTGGATTTTCTTAGGATTTTTATATGAAAAACTTTAAATGCGATTTTCTAGCAAACTAGAAGAGCTAGAGCCAAAATAATAAAAATCTGTGATCACTACTAAAAATTGGATTTTCTTAGGATTTTTATATGAAAAACTTTAAGTGCGATTTTCTAGCAAACTAGAAGAGCTAGAGCCAAAATAATAAAAATCTGTGATCACTACTAAAAATTGGATTTTCTTAGGATTTTTATATGAAAAACTTTAAATGCGATTTTCTAGCAAACTAATTTGTCTTTCAAACTGCATCATTAGTTTTTTTCGTTTTCATTTAAACTGAAAAAGTTGTAAAGCGTTATTACAAAATTTTTGAAAAAATTACGAAAAATTGCAATTAAGGGTATCTAAATGAGTAACCTCATCATCAAAACTTATAAGATTTTCAGACAGGAATAAAACTTGGATAATTTTCTTTAAAACTGTTTCCTCAGGAGTGCAGAAACTCGTGGTATTAACCAAGTTAGCAGTAAAGTTAAAAAAAAGGCCGAAAACTCCGGTTTTTTATGAAAACTCCAATTGCGCGACCTCTAAACCTATTCCGAAAATTCTTAAAAAAAAACCAAAAATACTTTACCCTATAAGCTTTTAAATTTTGATTGAGCACCAATGAAAATCATAAATAAATCATTTTTTGGGACACCCTAATGTATACATACATATATTTTATTTATTTTTTTTTATTAAATTTTTCGTTTTTGATAATTATTCACTTTTATTTTAAAAATTTATTTTAAAAAAAATGCGTCCATTCGCTTAATTGTTATATTAAAATGTTATTAATAATTAAAATTTTATGCGGGGTTAAGAATACGCGTCTGAAAAACTTTAAATGCGATTTTCTAGCAAACTAGAAGAGCTAGAGCCAAAATAACAAAAATCTGTGATCACTACTAAAAATTGGATTTTCTTAGGATTTTTATATGAAAAACTTTAAATGCGATTTTCTAGAAAACTAGAAGAGCTAGAGCCAAAATAACAAAAATCTGTGATCACTACTAAAAATTGGATTTTCTTAGGATTTTTATATGAAAAACTTTAAATGCGATTTTCTAGAAAACTAGAAGAGCTAGAGCCAAAATAACAAAAATCTGTGATCACTACTAAAAATTGGATTTTCTTAGGATTTTTTATAATAAAAACTTTAAATGCGATTTTCTAGCAAACTAGAAGAGCTAGAGCCAAAATAACAAAAATCTGTGATCACTACTAAAAATTGGATTTTCTTAGGATTTTTATATGAAAAACTTTAAATGCGATTTTCTAGCAAACTAGAAGAGCTAGAGCCAAAATAACAAAAATCTGTGATCACTACTAAAAATTGGATTTTCTTAGGATTTTTATATGAAAAACTTTAAATGCGATTTTCTAGCAAACTAGAAGAGCTAGAGCCAAAATAACAAAAATCTGTGATCACTACTAAAAATTGGATTTTCTTAGGATTTTTATATGAAAAACTTTAAATGCGATTTTCTAGCAAACTAGAAGAGCTAGAGCCAAAATAACAAAAATCTGTGATCACTACTAAAAATTGGATTTTCTTAGGATTTTTATATGAAAAACTTTAAATGCGATTTTCTAGAAAACTAGAAGAGCTAGAGCCAAAATAACAAAAATCTGTGATCACTACTAAAAATTGGATTTTCTTAGGATTTTTATATGAAAAACTTTAAATGCGATTTTCTAGCAAACTAGAAGAGCTAGAGCCAAAATAACAAAAATCTGTGATCACTACTAAAAATTGGATTTTCTTAGGATTTTTATATGAAAAACTTTAAATGCGATTTTCTAGCAAACTAGAAGAGCTAGAGCCAAAATAACAAAAATCTGTGATCACTACTAAAAATTGGATTTTCTTAGGATTTTTATATGAAAAACTTTAAATGCGATTTTCTAGCAAACTAGAAGAGCTAGAGCCAAAATAACAAAAATCTGTGATCACTACTAAAAATTGGATTTTCTTAGGATTTTTATATGAAAAACTTTAAATGCGATTTTCTAGCAAACTAGAAGAGCTAGAGCCAAAATAACAAAAATCTGTGATCACTACTAAAAATTGGATTTTCTTAGGATTTTTATATGAAAAACTTTAAATGCGATTTTCTAGAAAACTAGAAGAGCTAGAGCCAAAATAACAAAAATCTGTGATCACTACTAAAAATTGGATTTTCTTAGGATTTTTATATGAAAAACTTTAAATGCGATTTTCTAGCAAACTAGAAGAGCTAGAGCCAAAATAATAAAAATCTGTGATCACTACTAAAAATTGGATTTTCTTAGGATTTTTATATGAAAAACTTTAAGTGCGATTTTCTAGCAAACTAGAAGAGCTAGAGCCAAAATAATAAAAATCTGTGATCACTACTAAAAATTGGATTTTCTTAGGATTTTTATATGAAAAACTTTAAATGCGATTTTCTAGCAAACTAGAAGAGCTAGAGCCAAAATAATAAAAATCTGTGATCACTACTAAAAATTGGATTTTCTTAGGATTTTTATATGAAAAACTTTAAATGCGATTTTCTAGCAAACTAGAAGAGCTAGAGCCAAAATAACAAAAATCTGTGATCACTACTAAAAATTGGATTTTCTTAGGATTTTTATATGAAAAACTTTAAATGCGATTTTCTAGAAAACTAGAAGAGCTAGAGCCAAAATAATAAAAATCTGTGATCACTACTAAAAATTGGATTTTCTTAGGATTTTTATATGAAAAACTTTAAATGCGATTTTCTAGAAAACTAGAAGAGCTAGAGCCAAAATAATAAAAATCTGTGATCACTACTAAAAATTGGATTTTCTTAGGATTTTTATATGAAAAACTTTAAATGCGATTTTCTAGCAAACTAGAAGAGCTAGAGCCAAAATAATAAAAATCTGTGATCACTACTAAAAATTGGATTTTCTTAGGATTTTTATATGAAAAACTTTAAATGCGATTTTCTAGCAAACTAGAAGAGCTAGAGCCAAAATAACAAAAATCTGTGATCACTACTAAAAATTGGATTTTCTTAGGATTTTTATATAAAAAACTTTAAATGCGATTTTCTAGAAAACTAGAAGAGCTAGAGCCAAAATAATAAAAATCTGTGATCACTACTAAAAATTGGATTTTCTTAGGATTTTTATATGAAAAACTTTAAATGCGATTTTCTAGCAAACTAGAAGAGCTAGAGCCAAAATAACAAAAATCTGTGATCACTACTAAAAATTGGATTTTCTTAGGATTTTTATATGAAAAACTTTAAATGCGATTTTCTAGCAAACTAGAAGAGCTAGAGCCAAAATAACAAAAATCTGTGATCACTACTAAAAATTGGATTTTCTTAGGATTTTTATATGAAAAACTTTAAATGCGATTTTCTAGCAAACTAGAAGAGCTAGAGCCAAAATAACAAAAATCTGTGATCACTACTAAAAATTGGATTTTCTTAGGATTTTTATATGAAAAACTTTAAATGCGATTTTCTAGCAAACTAGAAGAGCTAGAGCCAAAATAACAAAAATCTGTGATCACTACTAAAAATTGGATTTTCTTAGGATTTTTATATGAAAAACTTTAAATGCGATTTTCTAGAAAACTAGAAGAGCTAGAGCCAAAATAACAAAAATCTGTGATCACTACTAAAAATTGGATTTTCTTAGGATTTTTATATGAAAAACTTTAAATGCGATTTTCTAGCAAACTAGAAGAGCTAGAGCCAAAATAATAAAAATCTGTGATCACTACTAAAAATTGGATTTTCTTAGGATTTTTATATGAAAAACTTTAAATGCGATTTTCTAGCAAACTAGAAGAGCTAGAGCCAAAATAATAAAAATCTGTGATCACTACTAAAAATTGGATTTTCTTAGGATTTTTATATGAAAAACTTTAAATGCGATTTTCTAGCAAACTAGAAGAGCTAGAGCCAAAATAATAAAAATCTGTGATCACTACTAAAAATTGGATTTTCTTAGGATTTTTATATGAAAAACTTTAAATGCGATTTTCTAGCAAACTAGAAGAGCTAGAGCCAAAATAACAAAAATCTGTGATCACTACTAAAAATTGGATTTTCTTAGGATTTTTATATGAAAAACTTTAAATGCGATTTTCTAGAAAACTAGAAGAGCTAGAGCCAAAATAATAAAAATCTGTGATCACTACTAAAAATTGGATTTTCTTAGGATTTTTATATGAAAAACTTTAAATGCGATTTTCTAGAAAACTAGAAGAGCTAGAGCCAAAATAATAAAAATCTGTGATCACTACTAAAAATTGGATTTTCTTAGGATTTTTATATGAAAAACTTTAAATGCGATTTTCTAGCAAACTAGAAGAGCTAGAGCCAAAATAATAAAAATCTGTGATCACTACTAAAAATTGGATTTTCTTAGGATTTTTATATGAAAAACTTTAAATGCGATTTTCTAGCAAACTAGAAGAGCTAGAGCCAAAATAACAAAAATCTGTGATCACTACTAAAAATTGGATTTTCTTAGGATTTTTATATAAAAAACTTTAAATGCGATTTTCTAGAAAACTAGAAGAGCTAGAGCCAAAATAATAAAAATCTGTGATCACTACTAAAAATTGGATTTTCTTAGGATTTTTATATGAAAAACTTTAAATGCGATTTTCTAGCAAACTAGAAGAGCTAGAGCCAAAATAACATAAATCTGTGATCACTACTAAAAATTGGATTTTCTTAGGATTTTTATATGAAAAACTTTAAATGCGATTTTCTAGAAAACTAGAAGAGCTAGAGCCACAATAACAAAAATCTGTGATCACTACTAAAAATTGGATTTTCTTAGGATTTTTATATGAAAAACTTTAAATGCGATTTTCTAGCAAACTAGAAGAGCTAGAGCCAAAATAACAAAAATCTGTGATCACTACTAAAAATTGGATTTTCTTAGGATTTTTAAATGAAAAACTTTAAATGCGATTTTCTAGCAAACTAGAAGAGCTAGAGCCAAAATAACAAAAATCTGTGATCACTACTAAAAATTGGATTTTCTTAGGATTTTTATATGAAAAACTTTAAATGCGATTTTCTAGCAAACTAGAAGAGCTAGAGCCAAAATAACATAAATCTGTGATCACTACTAAAAATTGGATTTTCTTAGGATTTTTATATGAAAAACTTTAAATGCGATTTTCTAGCAAACTAGAAGAGCTAGAGCCAAAATAACAAAAATCTGTGATCACTACTAAAAATTGGATTTTCTTAGGATTTTTATATGAAAAACTTTAAATGCGATTTTATAGCAAACTAGAAGAGCTAGAGCCAAAATAACAAAAATCTGTGATCACTACTAAAAATTGGATTTTCTTAGGATTTTTATATGAAAAATTTTAAATGCGATTTTCTAGCAAACTAGAAGAGCTAGAGCCAAAATAATAAAAATCTGTGATCACTACTAAAAATTGGATTTTCTTAGGATTTTTATATGAAAAACTTTAAATGCGATTTTCTAGAAAACTAGAAGAGCTAGAGCCAAAATAACAAAAATCTGTGATCACTACTAAAAATTGGATTTTCTTAGGATTTTTATATGAAAAACTTTAAATGCGATTTTCCAGCAAACTAGAAGAGCTAGAGCCAAAATAACATAAATCTGTGATCACTACTAAAAATTGGATTTTCTTAGGATTTTTATATGAAAAACTTTAAATGTGATTTTCTAGAAAACTAGAAGAGCTAGAGCCAAAATAACAAAAATCTGTGATCACTACTAAAAATTGGATTTTCTTAGGATTTTTATATGAAAAACTTTAAATGCGATTTTCCAGCAAACTAGAAGAGCTAGAGCCAAAATAACATAAATCTGTGATCACTACTAAAAATTGGATTTTCTTAGGATTTTTATATGAAAAACTTTAAATGCGATTTTCTAGCAAACTAGAAGAGCTAGAGCCAAAATAACAAAAATCTGTGATCACTACTAAAAATTGGATTTTCTTAGGATTTTTATATGAAAAACTTTAAATGCGATTTTCTAGAAAACTAGAAGAGCTAGAGCCAAAATAACAAAAATCTGTGATCACTACTAAAAATTGGATTTTCTTAGGATTTTTATATGAAAAACTTTAAATGCGATTTTCTAGCAAACTAGAAGAGCTAGAGCCAAAATAACAAAAATCTGTGATCACTACTAAAAATTGGATTTTCTTAGGATTTTTATATGAAAACTTTAAATGCGATTTTCTAGCAAACTAGAAGAGCTAGAGCCAAAATAACAAAAATCTGTGATCACTACTAAAAATTGGATTTTCTTAGGATTTTTATATGAAAAACTTTAAATGCGATTTTCTAGCAAACTAGAAGAGCTAGAGCCAAAATAACAAAAATCTGTGATCACTACTAAAAATTGGATTTTCTTAGGATTTTTATATGAAAAACTTTAAATGCGATTTTCTAGCAAACTAGAAGAGCTAGAGCCAAAATAACAAAAATCTGTGATCACTACTAAAAATTGGATTTTCTTAGGATTTTTATATGAAAAACTTTAAATGCGATTTTCTAGCAAACTAGAAGAGCTAGAGCCAAAATAACAAAAATCTGTGATCACTACTAAAAATTGGATTTTCTTAGGATTTTTATATGAAAAACTTTAAATGCGATTTTCTAGAAAACTAGAAGAGCTAGAGCCAAAATAACAAAAATCTGTGATCACTACTAAAAATTGGATTTTCTTAGGATTTTTATATGAAAAACTTTAAATGCGATTTTCTAGCAAACTAGAAGAGCTAGAGCCAAAATAATAAAAATCTGTGATCACTACTAAAAATTGGATTTTCTTAGGATTTTTATATGAAAAACTTTAAATGCGATTTTCTAGAAAACTAGAAGAGCTAGAGCCAAAATAACAAAAATCTGTGATCACTACTAAAAATTGGATTTTCTTAGGATTTTTATATGAAAAACTTTAAATGCGATTTTCTAGCAAACTAGAAGAGCTAGAGCCAAAATAACAAAAATCTGTGATCACTACTAAAAATTGGATTTTCTTAGGATTTTTAAATGAAAAACTTTAAATGCGATTTTCTAGCAAACTAGAAGAGCTAGAGCCAAAATAACAAAAATCTGTGATCACTACTAAAAATTGGATTTTCTTAGGATTTTTATATGAAAAACTTTAAATGCGATTTTCTAGAAAACTATAAGAGCTAGAGCCAAAATAATAAAAATCTGTGATCACTACTAAAAATTGGATTTTCTTAGGATTTTTATATGAAAAACTTTAAATGCGATTTTCTAGCAAACTAGAAGAGCTAGAGCCAAAATAACAAAAATCTGTGATCACTACTAAAAATTGGATTTTCTTAGGATTTTTATATGAAAAACTTTAAATGCGATTTTCTAGCAAACTAGAAGAGCTAGAGCCAAAATAACAAAAATCTGTGATCACTACTAAAAATTGGATTTTCTTAGGATTTTTATATGAAAAATTTTAAATGCGATTTTCTAGCAAACTAGAAGAGCTAGAGCCAAAATAATAAAAATCTGTGATCACTACTAAAAATTGGATTTTCTTAGGATTTTTATATGAAAAACTTTAAATGCGATTTTCTAGAAAACTAGAAGAGCTAGAGCCAAAATAACAAAAATCTGTGATCACTACTAAAAATTGGATTTTCTTAGGATTTTTATATGAAAAACTTTAAATGCGATTTTCTAGCAAACTAGAAGAGCTAGAGCCAAAATAACAAAAATCTATGATCACTACTAAAAATTGGATTTTCTTAGGATTTTTATATGAAAAATTTTAAATGCGATTTTCTAGCAAACTAGAAGAGCTAGAGCCAAAATAATAAAAATCTGTGATCACTACTAAAAATTGGATTTTCTTAGGATTTTTATATGAAAAACTTTAAATGCGATTTTATAGAAAACTAGAAGAGCTAGAGCCAAAATAACAAAAATCTGTGATCACTACTAAAAATTGGATTTTCTTAGGATTTTTATATGAAAAACTTTAAATGCGATTTTCCAGCAAACTAGAAGAGCTAGAGCCAAAATAACATAAATCTGTGATCACTACTAAAAATTGGATTTTCTTAGGATTTTTATATGAAAAACTTTAAATGCGATTTTCTAGAAAACTAGAAGAGCTAGAGCCAAAATAACAAAAATCTGTGATCACTACTAAAATTTGGATTTTCTTAGGATTTTTATATGAAAAACTTTAAATGCGATTTTCCAGCAAACTAGCAGAGCTAGAGCCAAAATAACATAAATCTGTGATCACTACTAAAAATTGGATTTTCTTAGGATTTTTATATGAAAAACTTTAAATGCGATTTTCTAGCAAACTAGAAGAGCTAGAGCCAAAATAACAAAAATCTGTGATCACTACTAAAAAACTTTAAATGCGATTTTCTAGCAAACTAGAAGAGCTAGAGCCAAAATAATAAAAATCTGTGATCACTACTAAAAATTGGATTTTCTTAGGATTTTTATATGAAAAACTTTAAATGCGATTTTCTAGCAAACTAGAAGAGCTAGAGCCAAAATAACAAAAATCTGTGATCACTACTAAAAATTGGATTTTCTTAGGATTTTTAAATGAAAAACTTTAAATGCGATTTTCTAGAAAACTAGAAGAGCTAGAGCCAAAATAATAAAAATCTGTGATCACTACTAAAAATTGGATTTTCTTAGGATTTTTATATGAAAAACTTTAAATGCGATTTTCTAGCAAACTAGAAGAGCTAGAGCCAAAATAACAAAAATCTGTGATCACTACTAAAAATTGGATTTTCTTAGGATTTTTATATGAAAAACTTTAAATGCGATTTTCTAGCAAACTAGAAGAGCTAGAGCCAAAATAACAAAAATCTGTGATCACTACTAAAAATTGGATTTTCTTAGGATTTTTAAATGAAAAACTTTAAATGCGATTTTCTAGAAAACTAGAAGAGCTAGAGCCAAAATAACAAAAATCTGTGATCACTACTAAAAATTGGATTTTCTTAGGATTTTTATATGAAAAACTTTAAATGCGATTTTCTAGCAAACTAGAAGAGCTAGAGCCAAAATAACAAAAATCTGTGATCACTACTAAAAATTGGATTTTCTTAGGATTTTTATATGAAAAACTTTAAATGCGATTTTCTAGCAAACTAGAAGAGCTAGAGCCAAAATAACAAAAATCTGTGATCACTACTAAAAATTGGATTTTCTTAGGATTTTTATATGAAAAACTTTAAATGCGATTTTCTAGCAAACTAGAAGAGCTAGAGCCAAAATAACAAAAATCTGTGATCACTACTAAAAATTGGATTTTCTTAGGATTTTTATATGAAAAACTTTAAATGCGATTTTCTAGCAAACTAGAAGTGCTAGAGCCAAAATAACAAAAATCTGTGATCACTACTAAAAATTGGATTTTCTTAGGATTTTTTATATGAAAAACTTTAAATGCGATTTTCTAGCAAACTAGAAGAGCTAGAGCCAAAATAATAAAAATCTGTGATCACTACTAAAAATTGGATTTTCTTAGGATTTTTATATGAAAAACTTTAAATGCGATTTTCTAGCAAACTAGAAGAGCTAGAGCCAAAATAACAAAAATCTGTGATCACTACTAAAAATTGGATTTTCTTAGGATTTTTATATGAAAAACTTTAAATGCGATTTTCTAGAAAACTAGAAGAGCTAGAGCCAAAATAATAAAAATCTGTGATCACTACTAAAAATTGGATTTTCTTAGGATTTTTATATGAAAAACTTTAAATGCGATTTTCTAGCAAACTAGAAGAGCTAGAGCCAAAATAACAAAAATCTGTGATCACTACTAAAAATTGGATTTTCTTAGGATTTTTATATGAAAAACTTTAAATGCGACTTTCTAGCAAACTAGAAGAGCTAGAGCCAAAATAATAAAAATCTGTGATCACTACTAAAAATTGGATTTTCTTAGGATTTTTATATGAAAAACTTTAAATGCGATTTTCTAGAAAACTAGAAGAGCTAGAGCCAAAATAATAAAAATCTGTCACTACTAAAAATTGGATTTTCTTAGGATTTTTATATGAAAAACTTTAAATGCGATTTTCTAGCAAACTAGAAGAGCTAGAGCCAAAATAACAAAAATCTGTGATCACTACTAAAAATTGGATTTTCTTAGGATTTTTATATGAAAAACTTTAAATGCGATTTTCTAGCAAACTAGAAGAGCTAGAGCCAAAATAATAAAAATCTGTGATCACTACTAAAAATTGGATTTTCTTAGGATTTTTATATGAAAAACTTTAAATGCGATTTTCCAGCAAACTAGAAGAGCTAGAGCCAAAATAACAAAAATCTGTGATCACTACTTAAAAATTGGATTTTCTTAGGATTTTTATATGAAAAACTTTAAATGCGATTTTCTAGCAAACTAGAAGTGCTAGAGCCAAAATAACAAAAATCTGTGATCACTACTAAAAATTGGATTTTCTTAGGATTTTTATATGAAAAACTTTAAATGCGATTTTCTAGCAAACTAGAAGAGCTAGAGCCAAAATAACAAAAATCTGTGATCACTACTTAAAATTGGATTTTCTTAGGATTTTTTATGAAAAACTTTAAATGCGATTTTCTAGCAAACTAGAAGAGCTAGAGCCAAAATAACAAAAATCTGTGATCACTACTAAAAATTGGATTTTCTTAGGATTTTTATATGAAAAACTTTAAATGCGATTTTCTAGCAAACTAGAAGAGCTAGAGCCAAAATAACAAAAATCTGTGATCACTACTAAAAATTGGATTTTCTTAGGATTTTTATATGAAAAACTTTAAATGCGATTTTCTAGCAAACTAGAAGAGCTAGAGCCAAAATAACACAAATGTGTGATCACTACTAAAAATTGGATTTTCTTAGGATTTTTATATGAAAAACTTTAAATGCGATTTTCTAGCAAACTAGAAGAGCTAGAGCCAAAATAATAAAAATCTGTGATCACTACTAAAAATTGGATTTTCTTAGGATTTTTATATGAAAAACTTTAAATGCGATTTTCTAGCAAACTAGAAGAGCTAGAGCCAAAATAACAAAAATCTGTGATCACTACTAAAAATTGGATTTTCTTAGGATTTTTATATGAAAAACTTTAAATGCGATTTTCTAGCAAACTAGAAGAGCTAGAGCCAAAATAATAAAAATCTGTGATCACTACTAAAAATTGGATTTTCTTAGGATTTTTATATGAAAAACTTTAAATGCGATTTTCTAGAAAACTAGAAGAGCTAGAGCCAAAATAACAAAAATCTGTGATCACTACTAAAAATTGGATTTTCTTAGGATTTTTATATGAAAAACTTTAAATGCGATTTTCTAGCAAACTAGAAGAGCTAGAGCCAAAATAACAAAAATCTGTGATCACTACTAAAAATTGGATTTTCTTAGGATTTTTATATGAAAAACTTTAAATGCGATTTTCTAGCAAACTAGAAGAGCTAGAGCCAAAATAACAAAAATCTGTGATCACTACTAAAAATTGGATTTTCTTAGGATTTTTATATGAAAAACTTTAAATGCGATTTTCTAGCAAACTAGAAGAGCTAGAGCCAAAATAATAAAAATCTGTGATCACTACTAAAAATTGGATTTTCTTAGGACTTTTATATGAAAAACTTTAAATGCGATTTTCTAGCAAACTAGAAGAGCTAGAGCCAAAATAACAAAAATCTGTGATCACTACTAAAAATTGGATTTTCTTAGGATTTTTATATGAAAAACTTTAAATGCGATTTTCTAGAAAACTAGAAGAGCTAGAGCCAAAATAATAAAAATCTGTGATCACTACTAAAAATTGGATTTTCTTAGGATTTTTATATGAAAAACTTTAAATGCGATTTTCTAGAAAACTAGAAGAGCTAGAGCCAAAATAATAAAAATCTGTGATCACTACTAAAAATTGGATTTTCTTAGGATTTTTATATGAAAAACTTTAAATGCGATTTTCTAGCAAACTAGAAGTGCTAGAGCCAAAATAACAAAAATCTGTGATCACTACTAAAAATTGGATTTTCTTAGGATTTTTATATGAAAAACTTTAAATGCGATTTTCTAGCAAACTAGAAGAGCTAGAGCCAAAATAATAAAAATCTGTGATCACTACTAAAAATTGGATTTTCTTAGGATTTTTATATGAAAAACTTTAAATGCGATTTTCTCGCAAACTAGAAGAGCTAGAGCCAAAATAATAAAAATCTGTGATCACTCCTAAAAATTGGATTTTCTTAGGATTTTTATATGAAAAACTTTAAATGCGATTTTCTAGAAAACTATAAGAGCTAGAGCCAAAATAATAAAAATCTGTGATCACTACTAAAAATTGGATTTTCTTAGGATTTTTATATGAAAAACTTTAAATGCGATTTTCTAGCAAACTAGAAGAGCTAGAGCCAAAATAACAAAAATCTGTGATCACTACTAAAAATTGGATTTTCTTAGGATTTTTATATGAAAAACTTTAAATGCGATTTTCTAGAAAACTAGAAGAGCTAGAGCCAAAATAATAAAAATCTGTGATCACTACTAAAAATTGGATTTTCTTAGGATTTTTATATGAAAAACTTTAAATGCGATTTTCTAGAAAACTAGAAGAGCTAGAGCCAAAATAATAAAAATCTGTGATCACTACTAAAAATTGGATTTTCTTAGGATTTTTATATGAAAAACTTTAAATGCGATTTTCTAGCAAACTAGAAGAGCTAGAGCCAAAATAACAAAAATCTGTGATCACTACTAAAAATTGGATTTTCTTAGGATTTTTATATGAAAAACTTTAAATGCGATTTTCTAGCAAACTAGAAGAGCTAGAGCCAAAATAACAAAAATCTGTGATCACTACTAAAAATTGGATTTTCTTAGGATTTTTATATGAAAAACTTTAAATGCGATTTTCTAGCAAACTAGAAGAGCTAGAGCCAAAATAACAAAAATCTGTGATCACTACTAAAAATTGGATTTTCTTAGGATTTTTATATGAAAAACTTTAAATGCGATTTTCTAGCAAACTAGAAGAGCTAGAGCCAAAATAACAAAAATCTGTGATCACTACTAAAAATTGGATTTTCTTAGGATTTTTAAATGAAAAACTTTAAATGCGATTTTCTAGCAAACTAGAAGAGCTAGAGCCAAAATAACAAAAATCTGTGATCACTACTAAAAATTGGATTTTCTTAGGATTTTTATATGAAAAACTTTAAATGCGATTTTCTAGCAAACTAGAAGAGCTAGAGCCAAAATAATAAAAATCTGTGATCACTACTAAAAATTGGATTTTCTTAGGATTTTTATATGAAAAACTTTAAATGCGATTTTCTAGCAAACTAGAAGAGCTAGAGCCAAAATAACAAAAATCTGTAATCACTTCTAAAAATTGGATTTTCTTAGGATTTTTAAATGAAAAACTTTAAATGCGATTTTTTAGCAAACTAGAAGAGCTAGAGCCAAAATAACAAAAATCTGTGATCACTACTAAAAATTGGATTTTCTTAGGATTTTTATATGAAAAACTTTAAATGCGATTTTCTAGAAAACTAGAAGAGCTAGAGCCAAAATAACAAAAATCTGTGATCACTACTAAAAATTGGATTTTCTTAGGATTTTTATATGAAAAACTTTAAATGCGATTTTCTAGCAAACTAGAAGTGCTAGAGCCAAAATAACAAAAATCTGTGATCACTACTAAAAATTGGATTTTCTTAGGATTTTTAAATGAAAAACTTTAAATGCGATTTTTTAGCAAACTAGAAGAGCTAGAGCCAAAATAACAAAAATCTGTGATCACTACTAAAAATTGGATTTTCTTAGGATTTTTATATGAAAAACTTTAAATGCGATTTTCTAGAAAACTAGAAGAGCTAGAGCCAAAATAACAAAAATCTGTGATCACTACTAAAAATTGGATTTTCTTAGGATTTTTATATGAAAAACTTTAAATGCGATTTTCTAGCAAACTAGAAGTGCTAGAGCCAAAATAACAAAAATCTGTGATCACTACTAAAAATTGGATTTTCTTACGATTTTTATATGAAAAACTTTAAATGCGATTTTCTAGCAAACTAGAAGAGCTAGAGCCAAAATAACAAAAATCTGTGATCACTACTAAAAATTGGATTTTCTTAGGATTTTTATATGAAAAACTTTAAATGCGATTTTCTAGAAAACTAGAAGAGCTAGAGCCAAAATAATAAAAATCTGTGATCACTACTAAAAATTGGATATTCTTAGGATTTTTATATGAAAAACTTTAAATGCGATTTTCTAGAAAACTAGAAGAGCTAGAGCCAAAATAACAAAAATCTGTGATCACTACTAAAAATTGGATTTTCTTAGGATTTTTATATGAAAAACTTTAAATGCGATTTTCTAGCAAACTAGAAGAGCTAGAGCCAAAATAACAAAAATCTGTGATCACTACTAAAAATTGGATTTTCTTAGGATTTTTATATGAAAAACTTTAAATGCGATTTTCTAGCAAACTAGAAGTGCTAGAGCCAAAATAACAAAAATCTGTGATCACTACTAAAAATTGGATTTTCTTAGGATTTTTATATGAAAAACTTTAAATGCGATTTTCTAGCAAACTAGAAGAGCTAGAGCCAAAATAACAAAAATCTGTGATCACTACTAAAAATTGGATTTTCTTAGGATTTTTATATGAAAAACTTTAAATGCGATTTTCTAGCAAACTAGAAGTGCTAGAGCCAAAATAACAAAAATCTGTGATCACTACTAAAAATTGGATTTTCTTACGATTTTTATATGAAAAACTTTAAATGCGATTTTCTAGCAAACTAGAAGAGCTAGAGCCAAAATAACAAAAATCTGTGATCACTACTAAAAATTGGATTTTCTTAGGATTTTTATATGAAAAACTTTAAATGCGATTTTCTAGAAAACTAGAAGAGCTAGAGCCAAAATAACAAAAATCTGTGATCACTACTAAAAATTGGATTTTCTTAGGATTTTTATATGAAAAACTTTAAATGCGATTTTCTAGCAAACTAGAAGTGCTAGAGCCAAAATAACAAAAATCTGTGATCACTACTAAAAATTGGATTTTCTTAGGATTTTTATATGAAAAACTTTAAATGCGATTTTCTAGCAAACTAGAAGAGCAAAGAGCCAAAATAACAAAAATCTGTGATCACTACTAAAAATTGGATTTTCTTAGGATTTTTATATGAAAAACTTTAAATGCGATTTTCTAGCAAACTAGAAGAGCTAGAGCCAAAATAACAAAAATCTGTGATCACTACTAAAAATTGGATTTTCTTACGATTTTTATATGATAAACTTTAAATGCGATTTTCTAGCAAACTAGAAGAGCTAGAGCCAAAATAACAAAAATCTGTGATCACTACTAAAAATTGGATTTTCTTAGAATCTTTATATGAAAAACTTTAATTGCGATTTTCTAGCAAACTAGAAGAGCTAGAGCCAAAATAACAAAAATCTGTGATCACTACTAAAAATTGGATTTTCTTAGGATTTTTATATGAAAAACTTTAAATGCGATTTTCTAGCAAACTAGAAGAGCTAGAGCCAAAATAACAAAAATCTGTGATCACTACTAAAAATTGGATTTTCTTAGGATTTTTATATGAAAAACTTTAAATGCGATTTTCTAGCAAACTAGAAGAGCTAGAGCCAAAATAACAAAAAATCTGTGATCACTACTAAAAATTGGATTTTCTTAGGATTTTTATATGAAAAACTTTAAATGCGATTTTCTAGCAAACTAGAAGAGCTAGAGCCAAAATAACAAAAATCTGTGATCACTACTAAAAATTGGATTTTCTTAGGATTTTTATATGAAAAACTTTAAATGCGATTTTCTAGCAAACTAGAAGCGCTAGAGCCAAAATAACAAAAATCTGTGATCACTACTAAAAATTGGATTTTCTTACGATTTTTATATGAAAAACTTTAAATGCGATTTTCTAGCAAACTAGAAGAGCTAGAGCCAAAATAACAAAAATCTGTGATCACTACTAAAAATTGGATTTTCTTACGATTTTTATATGAAAAACTTTAAATGCGATTTTCTAGCAAACTAGAAGAGCTAGAGCCAAAATAACAAAAATCTGTGATCACTACTAAAAATTGGATTTTCTTAGGATTTTTATATGAACAACTTTAAATGCGATTTTCTAGCAAACTAGAAGAGCTAGAGCCAAAATAACAAAAATCTGTGATCACTACTAAAAATTGGATTTTCTTACGATTTTTATATGAACAACTTTAAATGCGATTTTCTAGCAAACTAGAAGAGCTAGAGCCAAAATAACAAAAATCTGTGATCACTACTAAAAATTGGATTTTCTTAGGATTTTTATATGAAAAACTTTAAATGCGATTTTCTAGCAAACTAGAAGAGCTAGAGCCAAAATAACAAAAATCTGTGATCACTACTAAAAATTGGATTTTCTTAGGATTTTTATATGAAAAACTTTAAATGCGATTTTCTAGCAAACTAGAAGAGCTAGAGCCAAAATAACAAAAATCTGTGATCACTACTAAAAATTGGATTTTCTTACGATTTTTATATGAACAACTTTAAATGCGATTTTCTAGCAAACTAGAAGAGCTAGAGCCAAAATAACAAAAATCTGTGATCACTACTAAAAATTGGATTTTCTTAGGATTTTTATATGAAAAACTTTAAATGCGATTTTCTAGCAAACTAGAAGAGCTAGAGCCAAAATAACAAAAATCTGTGATCACTACTAAAAATTGGATTTTCTTAGGATTTTTATATGAAAAACTTTAAATGCGATTTTCTAGCAAACTAGAAGAGCTAGAGTCAAAATAACAAAAATCTGTGATCACTACTAAAAATTGGATTTTCTTAGGATTTTTATATGAACAACTTTAAATGCGATTTTCTAGCAAACTAGAAGAGCTAGAGCCAAAATAACAAAAATCTGTGATCACTACTAAAAATTGGATTTTCTTACGATTTTTATATGAACAACTTTAAATGCGATTTTCTAGCAAACTAGAAGAGCTAGAGCCAAAATAACAAAAATCTGTGATCACTACTAAAAATTGGATTTTCTTAGGATTTTTATATGAAAAACTTTAAATGCGATTTTCTAGCAAACTAGAAGAGCTAGAGCCAAAATAACAAAAATCTGTGATCACTACTAAAAATTGGATTTTCTTACGATTTTTATATGAACATCTTTAAATGCGATTTTCTAGCAAACTAGAAGAGCTAGAGCCAAAATAACAAAAATCTGTGATCACTACTAAAAATTGGATTTTCTTAGGATTTTTATATGAAAAACTTTAAATGCGATTTTCTAGCAAACTAGAAGAGCTAGAGCCAAAATAACAAAAATCTGTGATCACTACTAAAAATTTGATTTTCTTAGGATTTTTATATGAAAAACTTTAAATGCGATTTTCTAGCAAACGAGAAGAGCTAGAGCCAAAATAACAAAAATCTGTGATCACTACTAAAAATTGGATTTTCTTAGGATCTTAATATGAAAAACTTTAAATGCGATTTTCTAGCAAACTAGAAGAGCTAGAGCCAAAATAACAAAAATCTGTGATCACTACTAAAAATTGGATTTTCTTAGGATTTTTATATGAAAAACTTTAAATGCGATTTTCTAGCAAACTAGAAGAGCTAGAGTCAAAATAACAAAAATCTGTGATCACTACTAAAAATTGGATTTTCTTAGGATTTTTATATGAAAAACTTTAAATGCGATTTTCTAGCAAACTAGAAGAGCTAGAGCCAAAATAACAAAAATCTGTGATCACTACTAAAAATTGGATTTTCTTAGGATTTTTATATGAAAAACTTTAAATGCGATTTTCTAGCAAACTAGAAGAGCCTGGGTAACTATCTTGTCGGGATGCGAGGGCTTAGGTGCACTCTACGGTTCCGATCTCATGGGTTGATGTATGTGATGAATACGTCCTCGCATGAGGTCGAGAACACTGAAGGGGTGTACAACTAAAGGTTACTCATCTTGTCAGGATAATGAGGCGGTAGTGGAATGCACACTTCCGGTCCATTATCGGGACATATAGCACGGCGTGTCAGCCCGCGGGTTCGCCCCTTGCGAGGTGGGGGCTTTACCAGTGGCTGGGGCGCGAAATATGCACTTTTAAGGACAACGTGGTTGGTAGCAGTGCCGAGGTCCTGGGTGGCTAGTTAGTGCGTAAAGAAACTAGTCGTTAACAGCTCCCCTCAGCGTCAGGGCAAAGCGCTGTTGTATGTTAGTTGCCTAGTCCACGCATGCCGTCACTGCGTGGTACGGTCCGTCTGAACGAGCATACTCGTGGGAACAAAAATGAAACCCTTTTTAAACAAACAAACAAACAAAGCAGCAACAAACAAGGACACGACGGACGAGATTGATCAGGGTCAATCGGACGTCACGGTCTGTAAGTCGGAGAGTACCCTCTCTACTGTTCATGAAAGCATAATTGAACAGGAGAGACAGGTACTGACCGACCTATATGTGGACAGTCTTCTGGGACTATCGAGTGACTCCTGTGATGAAACCGGGGCTACTCAGGGGTTGGAGGGGCTGACTCTGCTCTCTGACACGGAGCTCGATATTGACATATCAGCTCACAGTCAGACTACAGAGCCTGCCACTCTCATCTGTGAGGCCAGGGGACAGCAGAGGGGACACTCGGGAGAAGATTGTCCACAACTTGTTCGGCAGGACGCCGTGGAGGATGTGCCTAGCGCCCCTCCACGAGACATTAAGAACTCCAGCCGAACGAAGGAGGAGAAGGCGCAGAACGGTACAAGGAGCTCTCTGGCATATCTGGAAAAGATGTCGAAGAGAGATCCTTCAACGTTCTCCGCGAGGGATAGGCACCTTCTGAGAAGGCACCGTCAGAGCGTCACCAAATTCGAAAGAATTTACGGCCCTGTCAGTACCGTGCTTGGTTGGCCCTATCCCTGGAGAAAGCAGGTGGATGAAGTCGCCGGCCCGGTAAGTACTCAAAAGAGTACAGGGTCGCTGGAGTCGTCAACCTGCCGTGGAGAGAGGAAGGAAGGAGGGGTTGCCCCAATTACCAAAGCGCTCATGTCTTCGGAACGAGCTGCGGAGGATAAGGGGGCGATACCCAAGAAGGTCGGCAAAGTGGCTAAGGCAGTGGACACGGGAAAGAAGGCTGGTAATCCTCCGTCCGATTCCACTAGTGGCTCTCGTAAGGAGGCCATTAGAGGAAAAGGTGCGGGCAGGAACAAGCCTTCCGAACGAGTCGTGCCAAAGTCATCAAGCTCAGTGAAGAGGGCTGGTACATCTCCGGCTGAAGCTCCTAATGGCTCTAATAAGGAGACCATTAAGAGGATCAGATCTGGGGATGATCAGCCTTCTTCATCGAACAAACGACTGAAGAAGTCGACGAGCCTGGAGAGTCATCTACAAGTGGCTGCCATCGATCGGAATGATCCGGATGGGAGGATCAGTGCCGAGCTATGGCAGCTAGTGGAGGCTAGGCTTATCGACGAGCTGGCAGCATTTAAGGGCAAAGAGGAGGACGTATCCTTCAATGGTGCGGACTGGGTTAAGGGAGTGAAAGTTGTCAATTGTGGTAACAAGAATTCTTTGGAATTCTTAAGGACTTCAATTGACAAATGCAGCGACATTAACCCGGGGGCAAGGTTTGAAGTGATACAAGCCTCCGATTTGCCAATTAGGTCCATAGTGACAGTATGGATTCCACCACCCGTACGCCCGGTGGAAACTATACTGGCAGTATTGGGCAACCAGAATAGCAGGCTTCTTACCGGCCAATGGAGGCTAGTGACCTCACTGGTGTGTAAGGAGAACGCCGGCAGAGACTTCCGCTTCGCGGTGGATCGGAAGTCCATGGAATTCTTGGAGGAGGTGGGGGGGTGGTTAAGTTTGGTTTAGGTAACGTCAGGTTCCGGTATCCGAAGAATGACAGGACCAAAGAGGTTGTTAGTGGTGCAAATAAACCTGCACCACTGTGAAGCAGCCTCAACCGAACTGACAACCTTCCTCACCAGCACCCGGACGGACGTAGCCCTAATCCAAGAACCTTGGATTAATAAAAATAAGGTTTGCGGTTTAGGGGTTGCGGGATACACTCTGTTTGTCCCGTCCACGGAGGACAAGGTAAGAACGTGTATATTAGCGAGGAATGAATTGAATTTTCTCATATCTCATTCTTTCAGGTGCGGTGATTTAACCGTAATAAATGGAGAAGCCAAAGGTAAGCGTACTCTTACACTGGCTTCGGTGTATTTGCCGTACGAGGCGTTGGACCCACCTGGAACGGAGGTGCGGGAACTGACGGCATATGCAAGGAGGAAGGGTGCAATCCTTGTATTGGGCTGCGATGCCAATGCTCATCATAGCCAATGGGGGAGTGCAGACATAAACAAAAGAGGTGAGTTAATGTTTGATTTTATAACTACTAACAATCTTATTATCTGTAATATGGGTAACACGCCGACGTTCAGAAATAAAGATAGGCAGGCAGTGATAGATCTGACATTGGTGAACCGTGACGAACAACTTGTTGTTGATTGGAGGGTGGCAACGGACTGTACATTTTCAGACCATAGCCGTATTACCTTCACAGTGAATTTTGACCCACCTGGAGTTGCTCCATTTAGGAACCCTAGGGGGACAAAATGGGACTCCTTTAAGGAAAGAGTCCGTATTGGATTGGCGCAAAGGGCCTTGGGCGACTTGCTGCCGAATGATCTGGAGGGGGTTGTGAACAAGTTCACTCATCTTCTAAGGGAAAGCTATGAGCAGTCCTGCCCGGTTACATTCCCGGGTAGGCGTAAACAGCCCAAATGGTGGACCAGGGAACTTCACGTTCAAAGGTCTACGGTTAGGAGACTGTTTAATAGGGCCAAGCTTACCAGAGCACCAGAGGATTGGAACAATCACAGGGTGCAGTTCAACAAGTATAAGGCGGATCTGAAAAGAGCAAAGCGACTATCATGGAGGCAATTCTGCGCATCCATTGATAATGTCAACGAGTTGTCAAGATTCCGACGGATCTTATCCAAGGACCCTAAAGCCCTTGGTTACATCCAAAGGAATGACGGCTCATGGACTGAGTCAGGCTCTGAGACCCTGACCTTACTTATGGAGACGCACTTTCCCGGGTGCAGGGAAACCGGAGGTATGGAGGATGGTCAATGGGACGTTACGTCCATGACATCGGGTTTTACTTCCGCCTGCGTCGAGGAAATGGTCACAGGAGAGAAGCTGGCGTGGGCGGTCAATACTTTTGACCCATATAAATCACCGGGTCCGGACGGTATTTTTCCGGCCATGCTCTGCAACATTCCGGACGGTGCATCACTTCTACTGATGGATGTATTCAGGAAGTGCCTCAGTAGGAGGTATCTGCCTAGGGGGTGGAGAGAGGTCAGGGTTATTTTTATACCCAAGGCTGGTAAAGCGGGCCACTCGAAACCGGGGGATTTTAGACCTATTAGTCTGTCTTCATTTTTGTTGAAGACTCTTGAAAGGCTAATAGATTTATATCTCAGGAGCAATATTGAGACCCGCCTTATTAGCAACGCTCAACATGCTTACCTGAAGGGTAAATCGGTTGAGAGCGCGTTACATGAGGTGGTTGGTTGTATTGAGCACGGTCTGAGGCATAAGGAATATACTCTCGCCGCGTTTCTGGACATAGAAGGAGCCTTTAATAACATTAAGATCGAGGCGATTAGAGATTCGTTGTTAGAGTTGGGAGTGGAGGACTTTCTGGTGGAGTGGATAGTCTGCATGCTTGGCAGTAGGATTATAAACTCGAGCCTGGGGGATCATGTGATAAGGAGGAGGGTTACCAGGGGGACACCACAAGGGGGGGTTCTATCACCTCTACTGTGGTTGCTTGCGGTCAACGGGATTCTTAGGTCATTTGATTCCACGGGCAGGAAGGTTGTTGCCTATGCGGACGACATAGTTCTGCTGGTCAGGGGAAAATTTTTGTCCACGATCGGGGAAATTATGCAGGTGATGCTAGGTGAACTCTCGGCTTGGGCAAAGGATAGGGGACTGGGTGTTAACCCTGTGAAGACTGAGCTGGTGCTATTTACCAGAAGGTATAGGATAGAGGAATTTAGGAGGCCAGTGCTAGATGGCGTCGAGTTACCTCTATCGAACGGAGCAAAGTATTTGGGTAACTTTCTGGACTGCAAACTGTCTTGGAAGAGAAATACTCAGGAAAGGATGAAAAGGGGACTCAATGCATACTACACATGCAGGAACTCCATTGGTAAGAACTGGGGTCTAAGGCCGGATATGGTAAACTGGATTTACACATCGGTTGTTAGGCCTATACTTACCTATGGATGCACTGTTTGGTGGGGGGCGTTGGGAGTGGATAGCTATAGGAAGATGCTCAGCAAGGTTCAAAGAAGTGCATCTCTTGGCATCACAGGGGCAAGGAGAAGCACTCCGCAGGCAGCGCTGGACATCCTACTATATCTGTCACCTATTGAACAGTACGTAAGGAGTGTGGCCGCTAGGAACTTAATTAGGCTTTACGAGTCTTCGTTAGTTAGACCTAGGCGGGATGGTCACACGAGAATCTTGTACGAGATGGGTCTGCTTGATCAGGGTACTTCTCTCGGGAGAATTTCGGATCATATGACTATGACCCTGGACTTCGGTGCAACACCACCAGTAGAGTTCCCGGATAGGGAAGTTTGGAGTGGATCCAATGGACTGTTTGAGGGGTGGGCAGTATTTACGGATGGATCCAAGATGGAAACCGGCACTGGTGCCGGTGTATATATAGCGGACACCGAGGTGAAGAGGTCATTCAGACTCCCCGATGAGTGCAGTGTCTTCCAGGCTGAGATCCTAGCGATCTGGAGGGCGACGGAGGTGATACTGGAACACATCGTGGGTGGATCTGAGGTGACAATTTACGTCGATAGTCAGGCGGCGCTTAGGGCATTGACGAATTATACGGTGCGATCGTGCCTGGTCGCTCGGTGTAGGAATGCTCTTGGTGGACTCATGGAGGCATTCAATGTGAGGCTGTGTTGGGTACCTGGACACTGCATGGTTGAGGGAAATGAGGTGGCGGACGAACTCGCGAGAGGGGGTTCGAGTATGGACTTGGTGGTAAGGGACAGGGGGGTAAAGCCTCCCCTATGTTACTACTATGGTGTGATACGGGAGAAATTCCGTGATGACGTTAACCGATCCTGGGGGGACAGAGTGGATTGCAGGGTGTCTAGGGCATTATGGCCCGGATTGGACGCGGGGGCAACCAGGGTTCTATTGGGATTGGATAGGAGTAGTCTTAGAACGCTTATAGGGTTCTTGACGGGTCATTGTCCGGTCAGGGCTTTTGTAGGCAGATGGGACAATACCATACCGGACTTCTGCAGATTGTGCGAGGATTCGGAGGAGTTGGAGACGATCGAGCATGTACTTTGCCATTGTCCCAGGGTGCAGGGCCTCAGACAGAAGTGGCTAGGAAATAGGTTTCACGACGAACTGGGGTGCATCGCTGGATGTAGTCCAGCTGATCTACTGGGGTTTGTCAGGGAAATAGTGCGGTTGTTTCTGTTGAGGGGACAGTAGAGAGGGAATTTTGTTCTTCACATCACCTACTAACTTTTCTATATTCTATACTCTATCTACCTCATACTTCTTTTCTTAACCTTTCTCTTTTTCTATCTTCTTTATCTATTCTTATCATATTGAAGGGATTCACAATGGACCGTACTGGTCTCCGAGTGGAAGTGTGCCCTTGGGCACATAACCCTTCTGAACCTAACCCTAACCTAACCAGAAGAGCTAGAGCCAAAATAACAAAAATCTGTGATCACTACTAAAAATTGGATTTTCTTACGATTTTTATATGAACAACTTTAAATGCGATTTTCTAGCAAACTAGAAGAGCTAGAGCCAAAATAACAAAAATCTGTGATCACTACTAAAAATTGGATTTTCTTAGGATTTTTATATGAAAAACTTTAAATGCGATTTTCTAGCAAACTAGAAGAGCTAGAGCCAAAATAACAAAAATCTGTGATCACTACTAAAAATTGGATTTTCTTAGGATTTTTATATGAAAAACTTTAAATGCGATTTTCTAGCAAACTAGAAGAGCTAGAGCCAAAATAACAAAAATCTGTGATCACTACTAAAAATTGGATTTTCTTAGGATTTTTATATGAAAAACTTTAAATGCGATTTTCTAGCAAACTAGAAGAGCTAGAGCCAAAATAACAAAAATCTGTGATCACTACTAAAAATTGGATTTTCTTACGATTTTTATATGAACAACTTTAAATGCGATTTTCTAGCAAACTAGAAGAGCTAGAGCCAAAATAACAAAAATCTGTGATCACTACTAAAAATTGGATTTTCTTAGGATTTTTATATGAAAAACTTTAAATGCGATTTTCTAGCAAACTAGAAGAGCTAGAGCCAAAATAACAAAAATCTGTGATCACTACTAAAAATTGGATTTTCTTAGGATTTTTATATGAAAAACTTTAAATGCGATTTTCTAGCAAACTAGAAGAGCTAGAGCCAAAATAACAAAAATCTGTGATCACTACTAAAAATTGGATTTTCTTAGGATTTTAATATGAAAAACTTTAAATGCGATTTTCTAGCAAACTAGAAGAGCTAGAGCCAAAATAACAAAAATCTGTGATCACTACTAAAAATTGGATTTTCTTAGGATTTTTATATGAAAAACTTTAAATGCGATTTTCTAGCAAACTAGAAGAGCTAGAGTCAAAATAACAAAAATCTGTGATCACTACTAAAAATTGGATTTTCTTAGGATTTTTATATGAAAAACTTTAAATGCGATTTTCTAGCAAACTAGAAGAGCTAGAGCCAAAATAACAAAAATCTGTGATCACTACTAAAAATTGGATTTTCTTAGGATTTTTATATGAAAAACTTTAAATGCGATTTTCTAGCAAACTAGAAGAGCTAGAGTCAAAATAACAAAAATCTGTGATCACTACTAAAAATTGGATTTTCTTAGGATTTTTATATGAAAAACTTTAAATGCGATTTTCTAGCAAACTAGAAGAGCTAGAGCCAAAATAACAAAAATCTGTGATCACTACTAAAAATTGGATTTTCTTACGATTTTTATATGAACATCTTTAAATGCGATTTTCTAGCAAACTAGAAGAGCTAGAGCCAAAATAACAAAAATCTGTGATCACTACTAAAAATTGGATTTTCTTAGGATTTTTATATGAAAAACTTTAAATGCGATTTTCTAGCAAACTAGAAGAGCTAGAGTCAAAATAACAAAAATCTGTGATCACTACTAAAAATTGGATTTTCTTAGGATTTTTATATGAAAAACTTAAAATGCGATTTTCTAGCAAACTAGAAGAGCTAGAGCCAAAATAACAAAAATCTGTGATCACTACTAAAAATTGGATTTTCTTAGGATTTTTATATGAAAAACTTTAAATGCGATTTTCTAGCAAACTAGAAGAGCTAGAGTCAAAATAACAAAAATCTGTGATCACTACTAAAAATTGGATTTTCTTACGATTTTTATATGAAAAACTTTAAATGCGATTTTCTAGCAAACTAGAAGAGCTAGAGCCAAAATAACAAAAATCTGTGATCACTACTAAAAATTGGATTTTCTTACGATTTTTATATGAACAACTTTAAATGCGATTTTCTAGCAAACTAGAAGAGCTAGAGCCAAAATAACAAAAATCTGTGATCACTACTAAAAATTGGATTTTCTTAGGATTTTTATATGAAAAACTTTAAATGCGATTTTCTAGCAAACTAGAAGAGCTAGAGTCAAAATAACAAAAATCTGTGATCACTACTAAAAATTGGATTTTCTTAGGATTTTTATATGAACAACTTTAAATGCGATTTTCTAGCAAACTAGAAGAGCTAGAGCCAAAATAACAAAAATCTGTGATCACTACTAAAAATTGGATTTTCTTACGATTTTTATATGAACAACTTTAAATGCGATTTTCTAGCAAACTAGAAGAGCTAGAGCCAAAATAACAAAAATCTGTGATCACTACTAAAAATTGGATTTTCTTAGGATTTTTATATGAACAACTTTAAATGCGATTTTCTAGCAAACTAGAAGAGCTAGAGCCAAAATAACAAAAATCTGTGATCACTACTAAAAATTGGATTTTCTTAGGATTTTTATATGAACAACTTTAAATGCGATTTTCTAGCAAACTAGAAGAGCTAGAGCCAAAATAACAAAAATCTGTGATCACTACTAAAAATTGGATTTTCTTACGATTTTTATATGAACAACTTTAAATGCGATTTTCTAGCAAACTAGAAGAGCTAGAGCCAAAATAACAAAAATCTGTGATCACTACTAAAAATTGGATTTTCTTAGGATTTTTATATGAAAAACTTTAAATGCGATTTTCTAGCAAACTAGAAGAGCTAGAGCCAAAATAACAAAAATCTGTGATCACTACTAAAAATTGGATTTTCTTAGGATTTTTATATGAAAAACTTTCAATGCGATTTTCTAGCAAACTAGAAGAGCTAGAGCCAAAATAACAAAAATCTGTGATCACTACTAAAAATTGGATTTTCTTAGGATTTTTATATGAAAAACTTTAAATGCGATTTTCTAGCAAACTAGAAGAGCTAGAGCCAAAATAACAAAAATCTGTGATCACTACTAAAAATTGGATTTTCTTAGGATTTTTATATGAAAAACTTTAAATGCGATTTTCTAGCAAACTAGAAGAGCTAGAGCCAAAATAACAAAAATCTGTGATCACTACTAAAAATTGGATTTTCTTAGGATTTTTATATGAAAAACTTTAAATGCGATTTTCTAGCAAACTAGAAGAGCTAGAGCCAAAATAACAAAAATCTGTGATCACTACTAAAAATTGGATTTTCTTACGATTTTTATATGAAAAATTTTAAATGCGATTTTCTAGCAAACTAGAAGAGCTAGAGCCAAAATAACAAAAATCTGTGATCACTACTAAAAATTGGATTTTCTTACGATTTTTATATGAAAAACTTTAAATGCGATTTTCTACCAAACTAGAAGAGCTAGAGCCAAAATAACAAAAATCTGTGATCACTACTAAAAATTGGATTTTCTTACGATTTTTATATGAAAAACTTTAAATGCGATTTTCTAGCAAACTAGAAGAGCTAGAGCCAAAATAACAAAAATCTGTGATCACTACTAAAAATTGGATTTTCTTAGGATTTTTATATGAAAAACTTTAAATGCGATTTTCTAGCAAACTAGAAGAGCTAGAGCCAAAATAACAAAAATCTGTGATCACTACTAAAAATTGGATTTTCTTAGGATTTTTATATGAAAAACTTTAAATGCGATTTTCTAGCAAACTAGAAGAGCTAGAGCCAAAATAACAAAAATCGGATTTTCTTAGGATTATTATATGAAAAACTTTAAATGCGATTTTCTAGCAAACTAGAAGAGCTAGAGCCAAAATAACAAAAATCTGTGATCACTACTAAAAATTGGATTTTCTTAGGATTTTTATATGAAAAACTTTAAATGCGATTTTCTAGCAAACTAGAAGAGCTAGAGCCAAAATAACAAAAATCTGTGATCACTACTAAAAATTGGATTTTCTTAGGATTTTTATATGAAAAACTTTATGTGCGATTTTCTAGCAAACTAGTAGAGCTAGAGCCAAAATAACAAAAATCTGTGATCACTACTAAAAATTGGATTTTCTTAGGATTTTTATATGAAAAACTTTAAATGCGATTTTCTAGCAAACTAGAAGAGCTAGAGCCAAAATAACAAAAATCTGTGATCACTACTAAAAATTGGATTTTCTTACGATTTTTATATGAAAAACTTTAAATGCGATTTTCTAGCAAACTAGAAGAGCTAGAGCCAAAATAACAAAAATCTGTGATCACTACTAAAAATTGGATTTTCTTAGGATTTTTATATGAAAAACTTTAAATGCGATTTTCTAGCAAACTAGAAGAGCTAGAGCCAAAATAACAAAAATCTGTGATCACTACTAAAAATTGGATTTTCTTAGGATTTTTATATGAAAAACTTTAAATGCGATTTTCTAGCAAACTAGAAGAGCTAGAGCCAAAATAACAAAAATCTGTGATCACTACTAAAAATTGGATTTTCTTAGGATTTTTATATGAAAAACTTTAAATGCGATTTTCTAGCAAACTAGAAGAGCTAGAGCCAAAATAACAAAAATCTGTGATCACTACTAAAAATTGGATTTTCTTAGGATTTTTATATGAAAAACTTTAAATGCGATTTTCTAGCAAACTAGAAGAGCTAGAGCCAAAATAACAAAAATCTGTGATCACTACTAAAAATTGGATTTTCTTAGGATTTTTATATGAAAAACTTTAAATGCGATTTTCTCGCAAACTAGAAGAGCTAGAGCCAAAATAACAAAAATTTGTGATCACTACTAAAAATTGGATTTTTTTAGGATTTTTATATGAAAAACTTTAAATACGATTTTCTAGCAAACTAGAAGAGCTAGAGCCAAAATAACAAAAATCTGTGATCACTACTAAAAATTGGATTTTCTTACGATTTTTATATGAAAAACTTTAAATGCGATTTTCTAGCAAACTAGAAGAGCTAGAGCCAAAATAACAAAAATCTGTGATCTCTACTAAAAATTGGATTTTCTTAGGATTTTTATATGAAAAACATTAAATGCGATTTTCTAGCAAACTAGAAGAGCTAGAGCCAAAATAACAAAAATCTGTGATCACTACTAAAAATCGGATTTTCTTAGGATTATTATATGAAAAACTTTAAATGCGATTTTCTAGCAAACTAGAATAGCTAGAGCCAAAATAACAAAAATCTGTGATCACTACTAAAAATTGGATTTTCTTACGATTTTTATATGAAAAACTTTAAATGCGATTTTCTAGCAAACTAGAAGAGCTAGAGCCAAAATAACAAAAATCTGTGATCACTACTAAAAATTGGATTTTCTTAGGATATTTATATGAAAAACTTTAAATGCGATTTTCTAGCAAACTAGAAGAGCTAGAGCCAAAATAACAAAAATCTGTGATCACTTCTAAAAATTGGATTTTCTTAGGATTTTTATATGAAAAACTTTAAATGCGATTTTCTAGCAAACTAGAAGAGCTAGAGCCAAAATAACAAAAATCTGTGATCACTACTAAAAATTGGATTTTCTTAGGATTTTTATATGAAAAAACTTTAAATAACAAAAAATCTGTGATCACTACTAAAAATTGGATTTTCTTACGATTTTTGTATGAAAAAACTTTAAATGCGATTTTCTAGCAAACTAGAAGAGCTAGAGCCAAAATAACAAAAATCTGTGATCACTACTAAAAATTGGATTTTCTTAGGATTTTTATATGAAAAACTTTAAATGCGATTTTTCTTAGGATTTTAATATGAAAAACTTTAAATGCGATTTTCTAGCAAAACTAGAAGAGCTAGAGCCAAAATAACAGAAATCTGTGATCACTACTAAAAAATTGGATTTTCTTACGATGTTTATATGAAAAAACTTTAAATGCGATTTTTCTAGCAAACTAGAAGAGCTAGAGCCAAAATAACAAAAATCTGTGATCACTACTAAAAAATTGGATTTTCTTAGGATTTTTATATGAAAAACTTTAAATGCGATTTTCTAGCAAACTAGAAGAGCTAGAGCCAAAATAACAAAAATCGGATTTTCTTAGGATTATTATATGAAAAAACTTTAAATGCGATTTTCTAGCAAAACTAGAAGAGCTAGAGCCAAAATAAACAAAAATCTGTGATCACTACTAAAAAATTGGATTTTTCTTACGATTTTTATATGAAAAACTTTAAATGCGATTTTTTTAGCAAACTAGAAGAGCTAGAGCCAAAATAACAAAAATCTGTGATCACTACTAAAAATTGGATTTTCTTAGGATTTTTATATGAAAAACTTTAAATGCGATTTTCTAGCAAACTAGAAGAGCTAGAGCCAAAATAACAAAAAATCTGTGATCACTACTAAAAATTGGATTTTTATATTAAAAACTTTAAATGCGATTTTCTTGCAAACTAGAAGAGCTAGAGCCAAAATAACAAAAATCTGTGATCACTACTAAAAATTGGATTTTCTTAGGATTTTTATATGAAAAACTTTAAATGCGATTTTCTAGCAAACTAGAAGAGGTAGAGCCAAAATAACAAAAATCTGTGATCACTACTAAAAATTGGATTTTCTTACGATTTTTATATGAAAAACTTTAAATGCGATTTTCTAGCAAACTAGAAGAAACTAGAGCCAAAATAACAAAAATCTGTGATCACTACTAAAAATTGGATTTTCTTAGGATTTTTATATGAAAAAACTTTAAATGCGATTTTTCTTAGGATTTTTAATATGAAAAAACTTTAAATGCGATTTTCTAGCAAACTAGAAGAGCTAGAGCCCAAAATAACAGAAATCTGTGATCACTACTAAAAATTGGATTTTCTTACGATGTTTACATGAAAAAACTTTAAATGCGATTTTCTAGCAAAACTAGAAGAGCTAGAGCCAAAATAACAAAAAATCTGTGATCACTACTAAAAATTGGATTTTCTTAGGATTTTTATATGAAAAACTTTAAATGCGATTTTCTAGCAAACTATATATGAAAAAACTTTAAATGCGATTTTTCTAGCAAACTAGAAGAGCTAGAGCCAAAATAACAAAAATCTGTGATCACTACTAAAAATTGGATTTTTCTTACGATTTTTATATGAAAAACTTTAAATGCGATTTTTTAGCAAACTAGAAGAGCTAGAGCCAAAATAACAAAAATCTGTGATCACTACTAAAAAATTGGATTTTCTTAGGGATTTTTAAAACTAGAAGAGCTAGAGCCAAAATAACAAAAATCTGTGATCACTACTAAAAATTGGATTTTCTTAGGATTTTTATATTAAAAACTTTAAATGCGATTTTCTTGCAAACTAGAAGAGCTAGAGCCAAAATAACAAAAATCTGTGATCACTACTAAAAATTGGATTTTCTTAGGATTTTTATATGAAAAACTTTAAATGCGATTTTCTAGCAAACTAGAAGAGGTAGAGCCAAAATTTCAAAAATCTGTGATCACTACTAAAAATTGGATTTTCTTACGATTTTTATATGAAAAACTTTAAATGCGATTTTCTAGCAAACTAGAAGAGCTAGAGCCAAAATAACAAAAATCTGTGATCACT